>JAHWFO010008810.1:1822537-1869822 GCA_023313115.1 Rhysida immarginata
TTATTTTATTCTACTGGCCATTACGTCCTTTTTCTCATTGGCCCCCTTGCTTTTTATCCTATTGGTTCTTGTATGTATTTATGCTCATTGCTTGTACCACTGTTCTGTATATATAAAGGCTTGCATGCCTCTTGCTGTATATCCTTGACAAAGCCGGGAATAAATGGCGAAACTAGTTGGAACTCCTGATGTCCCTCTGTTATACTGTAAGGCCACCACCTGTTTAGTTAATAGGAACAGTATTATGATCCATCCTTCCACCGATCTCATGACTAACAATGAAAGGAAAAGTTTGTGCAAGTGTAATTATCCCGGGCAACGCCGGGTACCTCTTCTAGTGTATAATAAATTGCACAACAACAGGTATTTCATGCATTTAATTGTATTTTATTCAAATTTTTACAGTTTATAAATTGAATTTTTAAAGACAATATTACAAATTGAATTTTTAAAGACAATATTACAAATTGAATTTTTAAAGACAATATTACAAATTGAATTTTTTCACATTAATTTGTTATTGCCTGTAGCCCAACCAGTAGGGGTCATGACGTCTTGATGTGCGACGTCATTTTGCAAGGATGTTTGTTGTACCCACAGTTCGATATGCAGGATTAACAATTCCTTCTTCAGGGATGTTGACATGTTGTAATATTGCAACGAAGTGTTCTCTCTCATGAGGGGGGTTCTTCAGATCCAGTATAGGTGATAATACGTCTTTTATCAAACAATTAATGATTCAGCCACGTATTGATTCTGTGACGACTGACACTGTCCTTTCTTTAGTCCATCATATAACATCGGATCTCTTATGAAGTCTCTCGTGGAGCTGGTCTTGTTTCGAGTTTGTTTAACAGGTAACTCAGCACGTTGTCCCAAAGTTCGACCTTGGGGGTTTTGCTACCTATGGAACCAACCATCGTCATTCTGGTTGAGTTTTTCTTTTAGGTCTATAGGCAAATGAAATGCAAGTGAATAGACCAGTTGAGGAGGTTATGGATAAGGGAGTGTCTCGAAGAGGGATTGAGGTGACGGTAATGGACGTGTTAACGATGGCATCTGCGGAGTTTGAGGATCTGTTTTACTTGAAAAACTCGTTTATTTCATATTGTCTTCAGGTCTTAGATATTTTTTAAGCGTGTTTAAATAAAGGCCCATCTTCTGATGCACATTCAAATATGAGTTTTTTAAAATCTTGTTGATTGGCTGATCCCGTTGTTTATTACGTTTTTTTTCTTCATCATCTTCATCATTATCCCCACTCTGTTTTGTGTTGGTATGTTTAGGTGGATGCTGTGGGGGTACAATCTGCTGTTTGGGAATGAAGGAGTCTTTGCTATTCATGTGAAGGAAGAAATAAGTACTTTTGCATGTTCTCAACTAATAATTTATTCAAAATTGGACCAGTGATGCTGCCTAACAAAAGGGGTAGCAAGAATCTGTTTCCACATTGATTCAGATAAGCTTTCTTCGCCCATAATGAAATTTTTTATGAGCTAAGCCTTTTATCTTCCTCATATGTTGTCTAATGTGATGTGTCCAAGGAACTTTATGGTGTAGAATATTATGTCAGATCTCAACTTGATTAATAGAGGCATCTTGCGTTAGTACTTTCCTGTGATGGGGTCCTGAGGGTTTCAAGGCATATAGAAAATGATGATCTTTTACGACCAGAGGTATTATCATTTTATCTGTCTGATGGCCACTCAATTAAAAATGATTGAGGTCTGCTTTAAAACTTCGTTTTATCAGCATGAATCGCGATTGGTCTCTCATGAAGAAAATCTTACTATGCAATCTCAGGACATCAGGATAGCTCTGAGTTAAATGCTGTAGAAAATAACTATGGGGCTCCTGATAGCATCTTTAAAGGCTTTGGCAAGTAAAGACCGTAACTGTTTGTGAGGCCAGGGTACAAATCTGACCTACGACTTTCGGTGACTTTAGCAGAAAGATGAGCTGTGTATTTAAACTTATTGTACGGATGATTTTTGAATGGGAGAAGAGGTTCTGCCTTATTAGTACCATGCAGAAATTGAGATGGTGACTGTAACGCGTGTAGATTTTTTCAACAATTTCGTTATATTTCACCTTATTTAATAAATTGTCTAAAATCAATAAAGCCTGTCTAAAATCAATATGATCTAATTTTTCTTTTTTGAACTGTAGGTGCTGCAAAGCTTCTGTTGTGTGGTGATTCGTGTGCGGGCAGACGTTATCGCACTCTAGAAGAGGGTCCAAAGCTGCCATTCAATCCTGGTGTCGACAACAACTCCGGAATTCCTCTCCGACGGGTTCACCCAACTAGTCACGCATTGGTACAATGCGTTGAAAGGGATGGGGACTATGTCAAAAAGTGAATAGTGCATTACATAGAAGACAAATGTGGGTATAAGATACAAAACGAATTTTTAAAATCAGTTAACAAATAAAAAAGTTACAGCCAAGGAGACCTTATTTATCAATCGCCCCTCGTACTATTCAAATTTTACAGTTTATAAAATAAATTTTTAAAGACAGTTTTTAAATTGAATTTTTTCACATTAATTTGTTATTGATTGTAGCTGAACCAGTAAGGATCATGACGTTTTCATGTGGGAAGGCGTTTTGCAAAGATGTTGGTCGTGCCAACTGGTCAATATGCAGGATTAACAATTAATTCTTTAGGGCTGTTGAGATGTTGTAATAGTACAGTAAAGTGTTCTCCTCCACAAGGTAGTTTTTTCAGATACATTATAGGTCATAATATGTCATTTATTAAACGATTAATGTTTGAGCCACGTATAATTCTCTAATAAAATTCAGCGCATACATAATTCAAGCTCAGTGATATTATCCGATGAACAGTTTGACATGACAAGATTACAGATAAGACTCTTTTAGCAAAAACAAAATTTATCAACGGTTTTTGATAAGATGCAAAGACAAAATTCTCGTGGGACGGTTTTTGCAAAGATGTTACTGATTTTATACAATTTTTACATGGGTGGATTTTCTCTGAGGACGATTTTTGCGGTGTTGGAATTTTTCTGAGGACTTTTTCTCCTTTGGAGAAGCTCTCTCACTGGCCATTGTGTTACCAACCCTTCGATGGTTGAAAAACCTATACTCTGCGATCTGCCTGGTGTTCGACCGGTTCACCCTGTTTTCAACATCATCCACATCATCATGGAAATAAACGCATCTGTTAAATTTACGCAATACTTTTTGGATCTTGTTGCTGGTAGCTCCGGAAATGATAAGTTTATCATAGTAGCACAAATGTTAAAGTATAGAGATGAAATGATGCATCCACCTCCAACAGAAATAATTTACAGCTATCGGGTGTTAATACATCCGGTTGTTAAAATCCTGAACCTACCAAATATTACCTTTAATGCAGGAGTCCGCAATGAAAAGCTGGTACAAGAACATATACCTGAACAGGCGTTATTGATTTTAGACGATTTATTAAATAAGGTGAAAAATAACGAAATTGTTGAAAAAATCTGCACGCGTTACAGATATCATCTCAATTTCTCCATGCTACTAATAACGCAGAACCTCTTCTCCCATTCAAAAATCATCCATACAATAAGTTTAAATACACAGTTCATATTTCTGCTAAAGTCACCGAGAGTCGTAGGTCAGATTCGTACCCTGGACTCACAAACAGTTACGTAATTTACTTATCAAAGCCTTTAAAGATGCTATCAGGAGCCCCATAGTTATTTTCAACAGCATTTAACTCAGAGCTATCCTGATGTCCTGAGATTGCATAGTAAGATTTTCTTCATGAGAGACCAATCGTGATCTATACTGATAAAACGAAGTTTTAAAGCAGACGTCAATCATTTTTAATTGAGTGGCCATCAGACAGATAAAATGATAATACCTCTGGTCGTAAAAGATCATCATTTTCTATATGCCTTGAAACCCTCAGGACCCCGTCACAGGAAAGTACTAACGCAAGATGCCTCTAATAATCAAGTAAAAGCACTGTGTGAGATCTGACATAACATTCTACACCATAAAGTTCCTTGGACACCTCGCATTAGACAGCATATGAGGAAGATAAAAGGCTTACCTCATAAAAAATTTCATTATGGGCAAAGAAAGCTAATCTGAATCAATGTGGAAACAGATTCTTGCTACCCCTTTTGTTAGGCAGCACAACTGGCCCAATTTTGAATAAATTATTAGTTGAGAACATGCAAAAGTCTTATTACTTCCTTCACATGAATAGCAAAGAACCCTTCATTCCCAAACAGCAGATTGTACCCCCACAGCATCCACCTAAACATACCAACACAAAACAGAGTGGGGATAATGATGAAGATGATGAAGAAAAAAAACGTAATAAACAACGGGATCAGCCAATCAACAAGATTTTAAAAAACCCATATTTGAATGTGCATCAGAAAATGGGCCTTTATTTAAACACGGTTAAAAAATATCTAAGACCTGAAGACAATATGAAATAAACGAGTTTTTCAAGTAAAACAGATCTTCAAACTCCGTAGATGCCATCGTTAACACGTCCATTACCGTCACCTCAATGCCTCTTCGAGACACTCCCTTATCCATGACCTCCTCAACTGGTCTATTCACTTGCATTTCAATTGCCTATACACCTAAAAGAAAAACCCAACCAGGATGACGATGGTTGGTTCCATAGGTAGCAAAAGGTCGAACTTGGGGACAACGTGCTGAGTTATCTGTTATTCAAACTTGAAACAGGACCAACTCCACGAGAGACTTCATAAGAGATCCGATGTTATATGATGGACTAAAGAAAGGACAGTGTCAGTCGTCGCAGAATCAATACGTGGCTGAATCATTAATTGTTTGATAAAAGACGTATTATCACCTACACTGGATCTGAAGAAACCCTCATGAGAGAGAACACTTTGCTGCAATATTACAACATCTCAACATCCCTGAAGAAGGAATTGTTAATCCTGCATATCGAACTGTGGGCACAACAAACATCCTTGCAAAATGACGTCGCACATCAAAACGTCATGACCCTACTGGTTGGGCTACAAGCAATAACAAATTAATCTGAAAAAATTCAATTTGTTATACTGTCTTTAAAAATTCAATTTAAAAACTGTAAAAATTTGAATAAGGTACAATTAAATGCATGAAATACCTGTTGTTGTGCAATTTATTATACATTAAAAAGAAAACACAGACAGATAAAATTCATTCTGAATTCAAGAAATTTAGTTTGAACAAATGAATACAGAAATTTATTAAAACAAAAAATTGAAATAATTTAACAGAATAATTTAAAGATTGACAACACTGGTTCCATTTGGACATTTGGCATGTCTTAAATGAGTCGTTGTTAGTAAACTCATCTTGAAAGAATTCACATTTCACGAGTAGATCATTTTGGATCAGTTCATTTGTATAAATGTTGTTTACGATGTTCTGCACAGAATGGCCTCTTGCAGCTAATTTCAGGTAATATAAACAGTAATGACGGCATGCATCAGAAGCCTGAACGGATGGAACTGTTCATGGGGAAACATTCTGAAAGAATCGATGATGCATGCTTGTTTGACCGAGGGTATAAAGAAGGCCACTCAGTGAGCACCTGATTTACTAGAATCATCTGTATTAGCTATTAGTAAAGAAGGGTAAACAGGATTGAGAAACACGATGAAATCAGCGGGGAAAACACCTCGTGCCAGAGGTCGAGTGAAGGAGTCTCTATCAAGTGCACTTCATGGCTGTTACGTGTCCATTGAACCTAATTTCTGAAATCAAAGCTTATTTTTCTCTCTTTATTAATTTCTAGGAGCTTCTGATACTGGCAATAGGCAATCAGGTTCACAGAGTTAGGTAAAGCTTCGGAGAACTGAACTTCTGAGAAGTTTCAGTGAACAAACTCTCAGATTAGATCCCGCTACAAAATATGATGTCAGAGGGTGCAGAGCAATTGACGAAGTATCTAATGATAGTAAGAAGAAAGATGGATTGAAATGTTGAAAGTCGAATGTATTTGAAGTAAAAAAAAAACATTCTGTGCTTCACTCGTAAATAGTAACGTGAAATGGCTTCTTGTTTGGTTTGTGGGGGACGTGCATCTTGAAGCGATTTATGTGTATTGTTGAGGAGTGAGAAAATAAACCAACTTCACTTTATGGTAGTTTCTTATGAAAATGTAATTTCGCAACTGTTTTTTCAAATATAGATGAGAGCAAATCACCGTGGTCTGAATGAACAGCAATTTCAATCATGTCAATGAAGTATTTACTTAAGGGAAAGTAGTGAGTTGAGTGAAAAGTTTGATAAATCTCTTCTTGTCTAGCATGCGAAAACGGAATGATTCTAAGGAGGGGTTCTAATGTGTTGCCCACAACTTGAGGTTATATGATGTCTCCATACCGAAAATGACCATGTAGACCTCTTGTAAGGTCGATTGGCGTCGAGCCTTTGCCTACGTCGAGTTCTGTATCAAAGAGATCTGTCTGTAAACCTAACGTGTATCACAGACCTCCGCTAAAACTAATGTATCGACCTTCCAAGCATTTGAAATGAAAACATTTGTTTGGTGTGAGTTTGATGGTGTAAAACGCTTGTTCTTTCTGAGGAATCAATTTAACGAGCGCCTCACAACATCTCTTCGTTTATCTTTAATACCCTTTTAAGATGCTCTGTATTGAAGTTTCAGGTGGGTTGTAAATAATACAGCTGATGAAACTGTTGACTGCATTATTTAAGGATATAAACATAGGTATTTACAATTTCTTGTTCAGAAACCTGTCCTGTATAAAACCAATATTGGCAGCTGCAGGGAATTCAATGAAGTGTTCTAAGTGATCTGTCAACCGAGCAAAATCATGAACCAACTTGACTCGATAACGATGGGTCTAAAGCTGTCTATTAAAATATTGAAGGCATCAAACCAGTTTCGCAATTTGGTACTCCTAAATTCAACAACTTTTTGATATAGAGAAGAGGACTTGGGATACCTTAACATGACAGTAAAAGACGTCACTCACTTATACGAAGCATTGTAATCTAGAGATAGAGAGAAACGCTCCTCAAAGAATGTACAGGCAAAACTTTAAATACCTTATAGAATTCTCTGTATATTAAATCGAATCCCTACATTTGAGGGTAAACTCCCTTTAAATATCCTGCACTGAAGAAGTGTTGTCGTGGCAAAAGGGAACATGTTTCAAATATGCTTGTAAAACCAATTCGACTTCAAGTAAGAAAGATGAGAGCATTGGATTTCTTTCAGGTGGTATAATGCTGAATTCAATTTGTTCCTTGATTTGATCATTCTTAAAAGCAATTTAAAGAGTACAGTTTACAGCTGTTATGTTCTTACAAAGGGCTGGGAAATGCGTTTCCGTTAATGCAACCTGCTAACGACCTTGAACATGTAGTGTACATGGTAATCACGTGATAAAATGAGCCGTTGTGTTGGGCTGTTTTTGTCATCTGTTGCAGTATTCGAGAGTAAAATCCGTGTCTTCATACATGCTGACGAATCACAAGCACAACAGACACAGAGCACCCCTTGTTAAACGTTTAAAAGATCTGTCTCTCGAATGCAGCTGTTCCTACTCTCTGGGTAACCCTACCATTTACAAAAGCTTCACAGACACCACGCCCTGTACGCCTTCGAATAATTCTCTCAATGTTGAAGACTTCGGCATTTTAACTTTTTGTAACTCCTGTTCATAGAATATGCCCGCAATCTCAGCATCTTGTAATCTTTTATAACAACAGGCTTTCGATAAACGACTTTTGAAATTTCAAACACTTCCACAGTACAATTAGGTAGATAACCCTTATCAAATATGTTTTTCACTTTTGAAATATGCACGTGATTTCCTATCTATAGCCTCGGAGTTGTTTTTTGCGGATCTGATGTGTAATATCGCTACATTTTCAACAACGCTGCATTTTGATCAATAACCTCAGATGGTGCAATACCCAGTGATCTGTGAAAACAATTGTTGTAGCTTACCACGATATCAGGTAAGACGTCGATATACCTACATGTGTTGGAATACGTAAAAAAACTTAAACATTGGCGTT
This sequence comes from Rhysida immarginata, assembly GCA_023313115.1. Classification (NCBI taxonomy): domain Eukaryota; kingdom Metazoa; phylum Arthropoda; class Chilopoda; order Scolopendromorpha; family Scolopendridae; genus Rhysida; species Rhysida immarginata. Next base: position 1,830,584 of record JAHWFO010008810.1, read on the forward strand.
TTTAAGATATGGTTAAATTGTTTGGCTGTTGCGGCCTCACATCTGATTCGGTTGCAAAGAAATTAATGTTGAGTTCTTTAAAATAGTCTTGAACGTGTTTATTTAAAAACTCCTTCCCTATATCACTGTTCACTTTTAATGGCACCTGGCCATTGGTGAAAGTTTTTTGAATGGCCTTTTGAAGAGCTTGCCCTGTCTTCATTTTTAGCGGGACAACCCATGCAAATCGAGAGAAAACATCGATGCAGGTAAAGAGAAATTTATGCCCATCATTTTGTTTTGACGGACTCGATAGATCCACCAGTTCAAGTTGAAATTGGTCAAATGGAGAAAAATCTGTCATTCAGTTGCGTGTATAATGTCTAACAGGTTTCAGTTGTGTCTAAGCTGGAACACAATTTAACCATTCACCAATATCTTTTTCAGAATGATTTGTTTGTAAAGCTAAACCTCGCACACCACCAAACCCAGTTGGGTTTCTAGGGCTAGAAGTAGCTTCCTCCAATGCCTGTACTTAAATAAAAACCTTTTGCAGTGTACAACTGAAATTATAAAAGTTTGCGATGTCAATTTTCAATTGTCAACCCTCTAATTCATCGGTTGACAGCTGTCAGTATTCAATTGAAACAATGCACCCGTTATCAGAAAATTAAAACACAAACAATACACCTTGAAAGAAGAGAGTGTAAAGTATCTTGGAAAAAATATGGTTGCTCGAGAAACAATAGTTAATTAGTAATTAGGTAAAAATATCTTGGGCTGCCAGATATCTTAGCAAGTCCTGTATTCCATAGTATACATAGGGGAGCAAAATTAGGGTATATTGTGAGAAAAAAAATCACATAAGAGAACCAGGTCCCTTTGCCTGTTACACTGAACACCCTGGGAACCAGCACCCTGGATATAACCAAAAATTATGAAATTAATATTATTTTCAGCCTCAGGACGTCGGAACATGGCCGCAATCACGGGATTAATCAAGAAGATGTCATGAGCCAGATGAGCGACCACACCTGAGAATGGAAGCCCGATCGAAAAGTAATCAAACAGGACCCCCACTCCAATGGAGCCACCCAAATCAAGGAAATTCAAAAGTAAATAAAAATTAATTAATTAATTACATCACATTAATTAAAGATATTTGAGACATTAACAACCCCATTCTACAAAGTGTACACCTGTGACGTCAACAGTCACGTGAGCAGCAACAGTTACGAGACAGGGACATTGGAATGTGGAGGGGTAGGGCCCGGAACATTGGAATGTGGTGGTGGCACCTTTGAACTTTGAGTGTAAAATTACGGGACACTCCCTCCATATTCTAACGTCCCTGGATCTTGACATCTTATCCTCATAGCTCATTCCCATCCTGGAAGGGTGTTTTATACACGTTATCCTTAACATGCACCCAGAGATAGAAATCAAGACAATTGAGATCGGGAGAACGTCCCCTGCATGTCCAATTCATCTTGCAGGAAGGCAGTCATTCAGAAACTGACGTGCAACCACACTGAAACGTGCATCGTCCATAAACCACACGTTCCTGAAGGGTGTCAGTGTTGATTAACATAGCTTTCCTCTAACCTGCACTTCCAGTGAACTTGACCCTCTATGCGTTCTGCACGGAAGCACTGGGGATCAATATCAACAATTTCTGTGATTCGCTCGTCAGCCAACCTCACAGGGGCACCCACATTTGGACATCATTTTTGTCGTTAATGGTTGAGTTTCAGACCCATGTTGATAGGACATTTGTTTCTTATTTGGCCATGTAGAGTAGGCATGCGAAGTTTGTGAGAGGTTTTCAGACTCACCCTGCTTAGCAGAGGTTAACCAATAGGAAAAATTATTTCACAATATAAAGGAAACTAAAGGCAAGCAATCGCATTGTCGGTCATTATCAGCAACCAATTGGATGGCTTATACAGGTTGAGTTTAAAGTCGCGCACATCAAAATTTAGCTGCAACTTACAACTTACAATTGTTACAATAAATGTTGGAAATGACGTCTTTTTTCGCGAAAACAGAAGCCTGTTCTTTTTACCAGATTTCGTGAGACTCTGCGAAGCATGGCAGTATTGATGTTAGAAATGACTGCTTGATGTTCGTTTTCAGCTCAGCTATCGTGTGTGGAAACCACCGCATTATCACTCTTCCCTAGAAAACTGTGAATGGATAGCAAATGTCCACACAGTCGCCAGAAGTCGATTTTGACTTGATGGAACTCAACAACAACATCGTGTGTGGACTATTCACATAAACGACATTTTTCAGATAACCCCATAGGAAGAAATCAGGAGAGCAAGGAGGCCACAGTCCCAGGGAAATGACATGCTGAGGGAGGATTTATTAAAAAAAAACCTAAAGTTTGTCTGGTAAAACGAACACGATTTTGTAGTCGCGAAACAGGACGTGATTTCCATCGTTTATTGTAACACCTAACGTTTGTCTGCTAAAAAAAAGCCTACATTTCATCTAATCTCTGTGGTACTTTACTTTCATTTAAATTCTCTGTAATTTTACGGGCAGCTAAATTTTGATGTGCGCGACTTTAAACTCAACCTGTTTTGGCAATTTGCATAGATTTCAGCAAGAGGTAGCAATTTCTTATCATCGTATGGGACTTCATTGGAAAAGGATATAACATTTTGGACATAACCAGGCTTATTAACAATGACTAGATGGTTGGATTTATCGTCTTTAACAAATTAGATATCTTTCTTCTGTAACCTATCGATAGTTTTATAAAGATTTTTGTTGACATTCTTCGAACCATGAAAATTCACATTTTTTAACAACTGGTATTTCAGACAATTTACAAAAAGCATTTCATTAGAATCTATGGTTTTACATTTAAGAGTAGAAGAAATAGAAAACACTGGGTTATTTTTGAAATCTATGAATGTAAATTTTAGGCCTTTTTCTACTAACGACAATTCATGTTGTGTGAAGACGACACTTGACTTATTGATAACATTATGGAACATAGTGGTTTCATCCTCTAAAAATATTTGGTTCTGATTTTACCATTAAAAAATGCTTAGAACGATTATGTCTTACTCTCCTTTGAAATAGAGAGTCTTTATGCAAGTATTCTCCTGAAAGAAACGCTGTCCTACCTTGAACAGGTTTATTTCTTGTGTATGACATATGCTGGTTACGATGTTCATTGTTTATGATAACTTTTTCGTTTTCAATAATTACCCTGATAAGAAGTATTTTAATCCCTTTTTTTTGGCCAACCTTCATACAGTATCATGAAATTGGAAAATATTGCCTTACATTCCTTCTCTTACTTTTCAGTGTGTCGGCATAACATTTTCGCCATCTTAGATACTAATAAACAGTTCCTTGAGAAGCTAAACGCTTTATGCCCCTTTATTCGTTTCACAATGGAGGTAGAGGAGGTATTAAACATTGGCATTTTTAGATATTGTTATTGAAATATCTGTAAATTATTTGTCTTTTGACATCCACCAGAAGAAACAAGTTGGATGTCAATGATCCAACCACTGTCATTCTCAAAAATTGGCAGCTTTACACAATCTTCTCTCTTGAGGCCACTCCATGACGATACAAGAGAAACTGAATTAGAACGTATCAAACTGTATGCCAGATACAACGGCTTTGAAAACCGGACAGTGGAAACATTACTGAAGACAAATGGCGTTAGAAGATGTCACCTCCTTGAAGAACATAAAATATTAAAAACGAAGTAAAAAGGTCTTAAAAAGATTTGCAAAAAATTCAACTATAAAATAGCCTTCAAAAGTTCGCATACTCTGAGGAAATATTTAAACATGGTAAAAGACATGATTTTCGGACAATCCTGTTCTGAGGCTTATAACTTTGAATCCCCAGGACAATAATGATTATCTGGGACGTTCAGAAAGGGGGATAAAACCTAGAATGAAGGAGCATATCTCTTTTATTAAAAATGGAAAACGGCGTATACTTGCAAAAAGGCCATAATTTCTCGACAGATAGCTTTAAAATTATCCTTTCTATTAAAGATGAGATATTCTTACCTTATCCTGGAATCTGTTCAAATTACCAGGTTTAAGACATTCAATTGGTTGCTGATCAACGACCGACGGTCTTACACCAGTAGCCGATTGGATGCCATTAGTTTCCTTTATATTGTGAAATAATTTTTCCTATTAGTTACCTCTGCGATATTCAGCAGCCTTCTTAGCTGTTATTTTCACTTGCTGTATCTCACTGATGAAGGAGACAGAGAGCTCTGAAATTTATTTATTTCCCATAATAGTCTACTATTTTTGATTTGAGTAATTTGACAAGGTCTTTATAGGTACGATCGTTATTTAATGACTGAATTTTATACGTAAAGAATATAAAATCCCGCCATGTCTTCGAGCTGGGGAACATTACAAGTCATTATATTTTCGTATGCACTTAGTTATTTATATTTCAGAATGACAGTCGCGCCCACATATACGGAATCGGTTATAGCGAAGTTAATTTAAATCTACAATTACAGGTTCACTGAAATTGTACACATTTTCTAAGTTTAAAACGAAATCTGATAAAACGAAAACACTATATAAATTATATTATATCCTTTTGCTTGGATAAAATGAAATTTTAAAAAATCAACATAGTTTGATGTCTAAATTTGCATTGGGTGTTCACTTAGTAGGAGCAGAGTAATATAGAGTGTCCCAAATTGATGTATACACTCTTTGAAACGTTATAGCTCAGCAACTATATGAGATAGGAATATAATGTTTGTTGTGTATGATCCAGACGGCGCTGGAAAAGAATAGCAACAAATTCATTGTCGTTCATTTGTGTATAAACCAAAATGGCGGTGAGACTTTCACTCGCTGAACGTAAGTGGATACTGAAGTGTTATTGGAAAGTGGAGTATGTTGTTGAGGTTCAACGACTTGGAGGGTTGAATTTGGTACGCCACCGCCAACACGGGTAAGAAAAGTTCGAGACAAGATTGAAGCCGAAGGAATGGTGACAGGTGTTTTGAATAGGACGAAGAGGAAGTGCTACGGGGTTCCCGCCTCGATTTCGCGATTTAACCCCTCTCGACTTATATCTTTGGGGAACTTTAAGAACACGGTGTACGCCACTAACCCACAAACACTGACGAAACAAGTGATTCAGATTGAACATTCCATCAATGATATTCCATTAGCTACAATCCAGTCGGAATGTCGCTCTGTTCGACGTCCGTGTTGGGAGTGTACTGTGGCAGAAGGTGGACATTTAGAAAATGTACGAGCTTAAGGAAGTTTATGGAATAAAATACTACAAACCTTATATTTCTATCTCATTTCCTTGCTGAGTTATAACGTTTTAAAGATTGTATACATAAATTTGGGACACCCTATAGAGAAACAGGAAACATTTGTTATGGGATTGCTGCTATTGCATAGCAATAGCCGAATTCTGTGTATATTCGTATTAAAAACGGTTTAGATCTCGACATCAAAATTAAGTTCATAAAGGAAGTAGAAGCTAGGAAGGAGAAAAATGAACGTAACGTGTTTGGTTATTAAATACATTGAAAAATCCCACAGTTGAGTGTTTTTCATTGTCAGATATAAAGAAATCCACTTTAAATAGAAATAAATTCGCTATCTCTCCTGTACGTTTATAAGGAAATACGGTTATAACGAACAAAATTGTGAAAATTTAAAAATTCGGTATAAGTGGGTAATTAGGAATTTTAAAATAATTTTACCCTCACATAGACTTTATCTGAAAATGCTATTGAGTTAAAAAGGATGTTTTATAATAAAAAGTTCAAATTACTGAATATCTTTTCCTTTGGTGTCTTAAACGATAATGCAAAGTTAATTTTCTGTGACTTCAATTAAATATTCACGTTGTCCATGAGGGAATCCTTTCAGTGTCTCGGTGAGGTCTTTGGTGCGTGTAAACCCCGCCCATCAGAGGAGCACGTTTACTCACGAAACGGTGCATGGCCAGGGGTCAAGGAGGAGAGAAAACTGGCCTCGTGGCTTTTTCTTTCTTTCTCTCTCTCTCTCTTGCTCTTTAGCCGTTTTCCTTTTTTTTTCTCCTTTTTTTAAATTCTCTCTCTCTCTGTGTGTGTGTGTGTAGCATCCCTCCCTCCTGTTGGCCCCCGTGGCTATAAGCAGTGCATGGCGAGGTGGCGAGCGTGGAGCAGTCGAGCTAACGACCGCGCGGCCCAGGAAACATCTTTTTACCAACCAGAATCATTCGGCTTCCCAGTTTCGACTCCGAATATCCTTACTGTCGTCATTTCTGCATAACAAGAAAAAGCAGCCACCAACGCCGCTATCTTAGGCCCCATGGCGACTGAAGAAAAACCATGATTACATCAGGTAGGCGTTTTATGAAATAAGTAAAAAACTTCAAAAAGAGCTTTAATTTTTTGCGTGGATTGCTAAATTTATTCGAAAAAATTTAGCGGGTCCTTAAGTTTTAAAAAGAGGTAAATTTTTTTTTTCAGCGGCTTTTTTTTTTTTTTTTTTTTTTTTTTTTTTAATAACAATAGCTTCGTCTTTCGTTGTGAGAATTTTTTTTTAAAGCATGAAGGTGTATGCCCAATTATTAAAAAAATAAGAAATATAGATTAAATTATTTGTGAAGTGGGTTTCCTAAAATTTATACAATGCAAAACTCATAATTCAAAAATTTTAATATACAGCGAATGGAAATAGAGAGCTTTTTTCATAGCTTTTTTTTTGCATACATAACATATATAAATATTTTGAATATATAAGTGTTTTTCTTATATAGTTTCTTTTATTTTTCGTTTAAAATGCATAAAAGCCCCTAACAGAATTCTTGGATAGTGAGAAAAAGACGAAAATTTTAATGTTTTTGGAAATAATAATAGAAAAAAGAAAGCCTGCATTGATTTCATTCGTATTTATATCTCTATATACAATTAAAAAATATTACACTTATGACGCTATTACACATATTATGCTATCGTAAGATTTTTGTCATATTATATAAAAAAAAAACTTTTAAAGCAATGTTTAATGCTTATTCAAAATGCATTTCTTAGAAATTTGCAAAAAAATTAATTTCAGTGATAATTACAATGAACTATAATCTCCGTATATCTAAAATTAATAAGATAAAGTAATATCAACAAATTCCTATTTCAAGATATTGGCATTATTTATCTTAAATGAAATTTCATATAACAATATGTAATTAATCAATGTATTCATTGCTTTGGCCATTTATATATCAATTATAATCAATACATTCATATATCCATCTTTGCACTCTCAAAGACAGCATTACCCCCCCCCCCCCCCGTTTCAATAAGGGGCACAGTTGTAACGCTAAGTCTGTTATTATTAACATTATAAACTATTCCTTTGCCCGAACCATAAATTATAAATTATGTAACGCTGGAAGGTGGGAGGGGGTTTAGGGCAACATTACGCGCGGCTACTGATGGGTAGGGGGGGTTAGGTCTCACGTTACTTAACTCTTTTTCTGAGGTTCATCTGAAACTAAATTTATGGGATGCTAAAAAGTATGAAAACATGACCAAGAGATCACATTAGCAGAAAAGTTTATTTAACTCGTTGCAGTCTGATTTAGTTTGTTTTTCAAAATATTAATTATAAAATTATTATTAGTATGACTCACAAAATCTTTGGATTTATTGATAATTTCATTATAATAAACATTTATGTTTGGACGTATTTGTCCAAAAAGCTGAACACGCTCATTCACCATGGAGATTTAACAAATTTAAAAAAAAAGTAAAGTAAATAACACACATATAATACTTTTTTCACATTTCAGAGGCTATGAAATTTGTTAAAATAAATCTTTTTAATGTTCAGACACATGGCGCCCATGTTGGCAATATTAGCGATGCCAATAGTTTGCAAATTTGATTTGTTTATTTATTAATTATTTTAGCTGAAATACAATATACGCATTTTTTTGCATGTGTATTACACTTATAAATCTCATTGATGTCACAATCAATGTAAGATTTACTCAAACTGTGATAACATTAGTTATTGTATAACGCGGATGATGTGACTGCTAAGACTTTCCGACATTCACGTTTCGCCACTGATACATTATAAGAATTGCAGAAAAACCAGGGCTTGGATCTATCCCTGCATCATGAAGAGGTTAACCTCATGAGAGGATGATTATCTTATGAAAAGTATTAGTCTCTATCTTGTGATATTTTATTACATCAATTTTATAACTGATAATCTTACTCATAAAATACATTGTTTCTTCAACAATTTTGATTTTAAATTTGCAAAAGTTTAATTTGCCTCTGTAACTTTATTGCAATTGCTAATAAAATAAACATTTGGAAAATTATACGTTTTTTGGAATCATTGGGAAGAGGGGGAGCGGGTCAACGTCATTATCGAGAGAGTGTCTGAATGTGCGTTAAAGTTGACGGAGAGAGGTTAAAAATGAGCTAATTTTGCCATTACGTACTTTACGGACGGCTCTAAATAGAATTTCTTTGCGTTTTCATAATCCGATAAATTTGGCTAGTTAAACTGTTGTAAAGAAATCGTTAAGACGAGAATTTTAATGCGCGTATCATTTGGAAAATAAAGGTTCGCCAAAAACAGGCGGAAGTTTAAATTTCGAAATGATCCACTCTAAATTTCGAATACTTGTTCAAGACCCACCAAAAGTTCAAGATTGTAGGAGATGACCTTTCTATCACCTTCATGTTGGCCTAATACCTTATCTCTTCACAAATGACAATATATTTAGCTATATACAACCGGATTCTTATGGTTAGCCTTAAGTTATGCTAATAACTCGCTCTGTAACTTCTCACTCCGAATTACAATCGTAGTCAGTTTGCCGTGATTTGATCGATGGGCCACTCGTATGAATCCCAATTTACATTAAGATTGTCACGAGTTTTTACTTGAAGAGAAAGACGACCACTATCTCACACAATTGAAGGAAATTGCTGAGCAGAGCGAGAACCGAGGCATGTCCAATTTCAAATAAACGTTTTTAAAGTTTATTTATTTTATTTATGTTTGCTTTATTTATTTATTTACATTTTATTTATTTACTTTTATAATTTGATAGCACAGTAAATTTACAGTGACTCATATTGTAAAAAGAACATTTGTTATGAATATCAAGGTACCCAAAAGACCTGGAGGCCTGTCTAGGGGCATCTTTCATTCTTTGAAATTAATATATATAAACGGTATAAATTTATTTAAATTAAATTAAATATAGGAAGAGCAACTAATATTAATAATAATAATAATAATAATAATAATAATAATAATAATAATAATGAAAATAGTGAAAATCATTTGAAATTTTAAGAATATATGGAATTTAAAGTAGTTGAGATTAAGTCCGAACGAATATTTCTTAGAAGATGTTTAAAATACTGAAAGGAAGTTGCATCATGAAGTTCTTTGGTGAATAAGGACCAACAGATTATTCCAGAAATTGATATTGATCTCTTTAAATAATTTACTCTATAAAATGGAATCATTATTTTATTTTCTCTCGTGTGGTAGTGATGAGAGGAATTAGTTAATATAGGGGGATTTCTAAGACAATATATATTACGTGTAGTCTTAAATATAAATAGGGCTAATTGAACAAAATAAAGTTCTTCAAATTTTCAAATGTTAAAATTTTTAAATTCTGTACTGTACTGGCTTATTTAACCAAATGCGCAAAAAGTGTTTATGGATTTTAATTAAAAGATTAATATTTTTAGCGTAGTCGACCCCCATAAACATAATCCAAGACATAAATTTGTGTGAGTGAAGGTGAAATATAAATTTAGTAAAATACTACGCGGAAGATGCTTGACTCAATAAATAATGCCTAAAATATGGGACAAAACAGAATAAAACATGTTAATATATTATACGGTACATAAAACAGAATGATATAATGGGATGAATAATATAAGTTTAGAGTGATAAAAAGTCTATTAAACCTCAACATGAAACTTTAAAAGAAAAAAATAAATATATTCCAAAAGCTGATATAGAAAAGATGATTTTTTTAATCGTTCCATGAAACAAGATGAAGTTGTTATTCATAAAAAGTCGCAGTTTCTGCCCCGCCATATATCACTGATGGAATAAAACTTGGATTTTAAAGTTATCAAGGACGACCATCTTGGCGAGCGTTCTTGAAAATTTTTTTTTAGAATACATTACCAATCATCCCCGTTGAATTGGGTTTTCTTTCCTTGGTGTTTAAATGATATCATTTATTAAGTACCGAAAGGTATTTTATGCTTTGGCCTAATACGTCCGTCCGTCCATAACTGCATTTTCTCGTAAAGTATGAAAGATTTTTAAAATCTGTTTTCACCAATAAATAGATACGAGAAATGGCACGAAAGAGTTCGAAGATGGTCGAAATCGGTACAATGGCACGCGCTCTAATTGTACTTTTTTGATACCCCTAGAAATTTTCAATGCTAAGATATATTAAGTAGCATATCAAACCACTCGTAACGACGAGCCATGAACGAATATAACGTTATTAAATACTGTTTAGCCAAGAGATAAATTTAGTTCGAAGATGTTCGAAATGGTTCACTGGCACGTGTTCTTAAGTAGCCATTATCCCGTAGAAATTTTCAAAGGTTAAAGTGTGGCATGTAGTACATGAAAGAAGTTGTAACGGCGAATATTAAAATGTTCGAGATAGTCGAAACTAGTTCAGTTGTACGAGATCTAATGGCAGTCGATGAATATGGTACATGGCACGGACCAGTCAAAAAAATTATCTAAATCGGTTCAATAGCACGTGCACAAATGGTACCTTCACGACCCTACCTAGCAACTTTCAATGGAGATATACAGGGTGATTACAAAAGAACTTCACACTTTTAAAAATTTATTACATCAAAGCTATTCAGAATATAGACACACCACATACCGACTCTTAAAGAAAAACTCTTGAAGTTTATTGTGACACAGTTAAAGATGTTAAATATGCCCCCCTGTAGTCGAATTTGTCCCAAACCCGCATTAACATGTCTCCATCAATCCCACGTATCGTTACCGTAATGCGTTCTTTCAGCTCGTCTAGGTCACGGGGAAGGGGTAGGGTGAAGACCTTGTCCTCTACACACCCCCATAAAAAGAAATCACAAGGTGTGAAGTCGGGGCTCCGCGGTGGCCACTTTGCAAGTTCCAGGTTATTGTTTGCTCGACCAATCCACCGCTGTGATTCTTTTTATGGGGGTGTGTAAAGGACAAGGTCTTCACCCTGCTCCTTCCCCGTGACCTAGACGAGCTGAAAGAATGCATTACGGTAGCGATACGTGGGATTGATGGAGACATGTTAATGCGGGTTTGGGACGAATTCGACTACAAGGGGGCATTTTGAACATCTTTAACTGTGTCGCAATAAACTTCATGAGTTTTTCTTTAAGAATCCGTATGTGGTGTGTCTATATTCTGAATAGCTTTGATGTAATAAGTTTTTAAAAGTGTGAAGTTCTTTTGTAATCACCCTGTATATTAAGTAATACAGGGTGTAAATGGACGAAGTTTCACAAATTTAAGGATATGTAGAGGATGAAACTCTGAGCAAAAAAGTCTAGTCGCGTTTTTCGTCTGTGGCTCCGTTAAAAAGTGATAGCGCTTTAAAGTTCGATATCGGTAAGGAATATCGGTATCGGTATCGGCCAGGGTGATTCTAAAAGGTCGTGCCCAAATGAAAAGGCAGGTAGAGGGTGAAATTCTGAGCAAAAAAGTCTAGTTGCGTTTTTCGATCTGAGGCTCCGTTAAAAAGTTATAGCGCTAAGTTAAAAATTGCTCAGCGTCTGTACCAAGATAGATTTCCGGAAGTGACGTCACGAAACTTTAAAGCGCTATAACTTTTTAACGGAGCCTCTGATCGAAAAACGCGACTAGGCTTTTTTGCTCAGAGTTTCATCCTCTACATATCCTTAAATTTGTGAAACGTCGTCCATTTACACCCTATATATCAAACAAATCGTAATGACGAAATAGAAGCGGATATAAATTACTATTTGGGGACGTTACTATTCGTTTTGGGGGACGTTATTCTTGTGCAAATTGTCAATCAGGAAGTCTATAGTTTCTCACATCGGGATGCTCGGGAACAAGAGACGATGTCGAAAGAAACCAAAATTTTCTCTTTCTTGGTCACCTTATTTTTTAATTTATTTTCGCCAATAATTAAATTGGTTCCGGGAATGAACCATTTTGAAAATGGTTGAAATCGAAACAATGGCACGTGCTCTAATGGTACCCTTATGACACCCTAAAATATTTTCAATGATAAGATATGTAATATATCAAACAAATTGGGATGATATGTCATGTATGAATATAACGTAAAATCATTAACAGTCGCAATTGGTTCAAAGCACCTGGTTAATGAGTAATGACTTTGAAAGGGGTGGTTGTCTATGAACCAAGCACTGCGACCTCAGGTCTATTGTACTATCCCCTAATGACGATGAAGCACCTGGTTAAGTGAACCATTATCGTTCATTGGAACATTCAATGCTTAAATATGTCATGTAATATATCAAACGGTTTGGAATGATGTGCCATGAATAAATATAACGTAAAATTAATGATTGTCGAAATTGGCTTCAAGGAACCTGGTTTTATTGGAACCATTATGGTTCATTGGAAGTTTCAATGCTAAAATATGCAATGTATATATCAAAGAACTTGAAATGAAGTGTCTTGAATGAATATAACGTAAAATTAATGATAGTCGTGTCATCTGATAGGAGCAACGAGTGGCCCACCCAACCCGGGAAAATGCGGAATGCTGTTCAGAACTTTTCACTTCCTAAAATCTCATGATTTGCTATCATATATTCTCCCACTATTATTCGCTGTAAAATGCCTATAATATTATAGTAATCAGTTTGTGTAGTTTATTAGTTAATAGCCATTGTCAGTATTTGTACTTCTCTGGAATCAGCCGCGATGGTCTCTGCACCGTTCGTGCTTAAGAGATACGGGCGAGATACGCGAAGGATAATTGCGTCCCAGCAGTTCATAACAGTACCGTTGAACGTCTGTGTCGTTTACAAATGAAACTTCTTTCATATCCTTTAAAAAGGAATTAAAACCTACATCCGATTCATAACTGCTGCTCAGTAGCGCCTGCAGGATTTTTACATGGTGGTTTCCGAGCTAAAAATTGCGCCCTTTCCATCCACTATAACTAAACCATATTGGAATTATACTGTTATTTTTGGATTTGCGATATTACGCATACCGTTCTTATTTAAATTAGCTTTTAATTTAAGATACAGATTATTTTATTTGTTAAAAATAAAAGGAGCTCTGTACCCGTAAATACAAAGAGAAACACCTTCATTTATTTTAAAGCTGTACAACAATAATTAATCCAAAACTCCTCCAACTCCATCCTCCTCTTGTTTGATCGGACAAAAACTTTTATGATTTCTTCAGAAGGTATTTCGATATCTCTGTGGTTGTTCATCGCCAAGCCGTTTAATCTATCCTCGACCATTTGTGACTTGAGGTAGGTCTTAAGTCTTCTCAAGGTGCTGAATGATCTTTCAGCTTCGCAAGATGTGACTGGAAGACTGCACAAGATCTTCAATATTATTCTAATATTCGGAAACTGGGATATGGTTGCATGAGATAGAGACGTTAGCAGGGTTGATGGTATCTCCTCGTTTTTCTTTTCCTGTTGTTTCCAGTAGAACTTCGGATGACAGACATCTTAGTGATGGCAAATCGTCCTCATATACATCGAAATACCATCCGGGCTTGCTTGATCAGCATCTTCATCACTGATGACGGCCGAAGGAACGAGTAGCAATGCTTGCAGGCACTTAGAATGGGCTTCGGAAAATCTACTCTCCATTTCAGCAAGAACACTGTCCAGAAAAGGAATGGTTAGATTGCGTCGGTAATACTCTTCAGCTAATTCTGCAGGAGCATTTTGTCGATAGATTTGGCACTTGGCTGAAGCTACTCTTGGACACTAAACGTCCACGTCAATCTGCTGGGGAATCTTCGCAAGCTTCGCTAAACCGTCCTGCGTAAAAAGTGTCGACGTTTTCTCTGACGTTACATATGGTACTTTTAGCAACTTCTATAAATTTGCAAGCTCTGACGACGATGTCCAGCGAACTACCTTGCAGAGAAACAGTTAGTCCTTTGAGAAAAGTCATGCAATTTTGAAGAACGACAAGAGTGATGATTATTTCAAAGGTGCTAAGAATTAGGCATAGTGATTTAGCATCAGAGATCGCATCTGAACTCCATTCTTTATTTCTATCATGGGGACTGCATACATGCTCGAAGCACGAGATGACAATATAGAGTTCTAGCATAAGTTCCAGGGCTTCATGTCGAGCAATCCATCTCGTTTGGCACAGGGACTTGAGCTTGTGGTGAGAACTGTCGAGACACACATTTTCTATTTGCTTTTCCAATAGCTGCTGTCGTTTTGGATGCCGTTCAAAGAACATATAAACTTTATCCAATGAGCCAAACAAATTTTTCACGAGAGGAATGGAGCATGCTTTCGCAATTACTAGATTCAGAGCATGGGCGGAGCCATGTGTATACAACGCTTTAGGATATTCATTTCGAATTCGTGCAGCTACACCGTTTGTAGTCCCAGCCATAGATGCGGCCCCATCGTATCCTTGACCTCTCAAAATCTCGCAATCCAACCCAGCCTTTTCAGGTCCGGTAAGTATTAATCTTGCCAGAGCCTCTCCAGTCACTCCGTCAGTGCATTCGAGAAATCCAATGAATCTTTCCTGAATGTTGTTGTCCCTGTCTACATATCTAATGATCAATGAAAGCTGTTCTTTGTTGCTACAGTCAGTAGTCTCATCTGCTATAAAGTAAAGAAGTCTACTTCAGACACTATCTTCTTTAATATGAGTCTTCCACAAACTCTGATGATCTCGTTTTGAACGCTATGCCCCGTGTACTTGGCATTTTTGGGAGCGTGTTGAAGATGTTTTTGCAAAATCGCGTCACCTTCGGCTCTCTACCCTAGGATGGCTATGAAGTTGCCCTTGTTGACACTATTGGTGCTGCTCTTTCCACTAGATTTTTCTTCATCTCTTGGCCTTGGCGTATCAGAGTCCCTGTGACTTCTTAATGCGATATTTTGGCGCCCATAGATCTTGATTGCACCAATAATTGCATTCATGATGGACATTTCAGCACGTTTTTTGTCAAGCAGTTGCAAAATAGGTATGCTCTCTTCATCCATAATCGTAGTGAAGCTTTCTAACTTCTCAACACAGTCAATGTGGGTGTGCAGTACTTTATGAGAGTTTATGTCAGGATGACAGAATCCGCACTCCCTCTCCTGCTAAGAGCAGCATCAACTTCATCTAGAAAGAGTGGGTACTCTGTGACTGCATTCGGAGCATATGCAACGATCAGACATTTTACTCCAGCATCAGTATGGATCGATAAACCATTTGCACTTGGGAGCGAAGAGGAAGCATGGCAAACAAAATGCAGCATCCAGTCATTGTCTTCAAGATAGTGATACTGGAAGCTTCTCAGCTTCCCATACTGTTCCCTCAATGGGAACTTGAAATCCTTTGACGCGATTTTTGACGATGTGAAATATTTTGTTTTGGCTTGAAGACAAGAGTTCATTTCGATCAATCTTTCCAAGATCAGGCCGCAATCTATATTCCGGAATGAGCTCATCTCTCTCTGGAGATTCTACTGTTTATCAAAAAATCTTGATCTTGATAAAAACGTGTTACTTACTTTTGAACTGGCGTAGTCTGAGGGTTTCTGTCACGTATAGATTTAGATTAATGCAGTGGAATGCGTGTGAGCATAAAAATCTGGATAGGGTAGATTGAATTCGATAAAGATAATTTATTTTATTAAAGGAAAATGCCACCCTCTTAAAGAGGCAGCACGATACACCAGTATCGTTAAATAAATTTAAAGAGTAAACAAAGAATAGATTACTATTGAATGTTAATCTATAACAATCTACAGTTCCATAAAAATAATAATAATATTGAGACCGCAATCTTGAAGGGAACTCCAACTAAATCCGTATACCATCAAACAAGGCTCTCTCGCTGTGTTCACATGGATCGCATCGACGCTGATGCGTTTATCTTCGAGCAGACCTATAAATTAGCATAAAGAACTATGTTAATGTTTCGCCAGTCTGCTAGGCGATGGTGGAACTTGCGCGAGCTATTATTGCAAGAGGAAAAGGAATTAGACTTACCTCGTATGGAGCCGGGTACACGCAGCCGAGACCTTCTCGAAAATATGTAGATAAACCCCACGGGCAATAATGGTTTCCTGACGTGGCTGGCTCTGCTCCTCGTAGCAGCTCGCAATCTCTTCGGGCAAAATGTCGGAGAAGGACGTTACACCTTGAACCGTTACGCAGTAACGTAGTTGCAGGAACACCAAAAGACGCACCTCGATTTGACCAGGAACGTAGCTGATGCTTGTCATCACTCGGAAGAGCACTTCCAGCTGTTTTGAAGTGAGGAGATGAAGCCCGTCGCTTACTATTCCTTCCACCGTGCTTAATCGACAGTTTATTTCGCTCGCGGCTAACACACGCTCCCTTTTGTGTTGGCGACGTCTCTCTTGCCTTATCCCGCCGTCAGTTAGGTTCGGGGCACTCGTCCTCCGTGAGTCTATTCCTCCTGTGGTGAAATGATGAGAAAATGAATTATCGCAATCTTGGCGAGCGGACGCAGTCCCTTCTGTTTGCACTTTGTCACTACTGTAACTTGCGGACGCGAAGCTGAATTATTAGCTGGAGACGCGGCAGTTCCGAAATGCATTCGCTTGGACTTCTTCTCACGTCCACACCCTTTGAAACTCCCGGGTCTAATCCCCTTCTTCTCGCTCGCTCTCGTTCCACCAGCGCAACGCCCTCTCGCAGCGCTCCAATCTCGCGACTTCGGCTTTTACGCCGACCAAATTCGCTAGCAATGAATTGTCTTTGATTCGCGGCAAGAGATGGCACCTCCGTCTGTGTGCCTATCTCAGAGGAGAACGTCGTCTGCTTAGACGATCTCCCTCTCTTGCCTCGCTTGCGGCTGTGACAGTTTCTCTTTAAAAATTTGGCCATGCTATTTCGAAGTTCATTTCTGGTTTGTTCATTTGCAGCCTTTCGCTTTCGCCCTTCGTTTCCCGATAGTTTCATTTTGGATCTCATTTTTCTAGATGACCTGTGTTCTTGACACGTAGGTCAACATAGAGTGCTTCAAGGTTGCAACATGCTTGCATCAAGAAAAAGTGACTGATGCCAGCTATGGGCACCCTGAAACGTAAAGCTTAGGCCGAGGGCGCTGCAGATCATGATGACAAAGCAAATTTCCTGTTTCAAACCGGAAGTTGAGAACCTCGTTTGATTTAATTTACAGGCCTTTGCGATTAGTAGCTTAAAACTAGACAAATATAAAAAAAATGTCGCTTATTAAAAATCGGGGAACCAGCTGTGTAGCATTCACGGGATATGTTTGTTGTTTTCAGGGTGTCCATAGAGCCAGCGCACTATTGAAGCAAGAGAGCTCGCTATGCCGTGTGTTTCAAAAGTTCCCGAACGCAGGAGATGACTTTCCCTGCATAACGTACTGTTGTGCAGGTATGCTGAAGGGCTGGTAGACAGGAGCCACTGTCTCTCAACCTCTTTTTTTTCAATTAATGGATGCTCCCAATCGTTATGAATCCATCTATTTATTTTACATAAATGCAAATACGCGAATATGTGAGTGAAATAAAAGGTTAAAATAAAAAATAGAAGTTTTATTTATAAAACCTATGGTATACGGTATTAAACTTACACCGATACAGTAACAGTTTAGAAAGCTTTATTGCGTGAAAACAAACAAATGAAATACACTATGCAAAACGAGCAGAGATGGTTCTCCTTTGCTGCAACTTACATGTACCGTTTCCTTTGGAAATGTAAAAATAAAATAAACAAATTTGAGAAACTTTGCCACTATGTGAAACTGATTTTATATAATTTATTTCAGCACAAGGTTTATTCTAGTCGTTGGCCGAACATTACTCCTCCTGTCATAGGTTAAGCTTTCGCTACATACAAAAGTAAGTTCGGGAACTTTTCGCGGCCAGGTGGCCGAGAGGGCTGGGGTGTAGGCTTTCTAATTCTCGAGTCAACCTGGTCGTGGGTTCAAATCCCGCCATGGGCATGGATGCTTGTGTTCGTCCCGGGCTGCGTACAGATATAACTTGTGTAAAAGGCGCAAACTGACCTTAGTAGTTGACGCCAAAATTTCTAATAAACCAACCAACCAACCAATCGGGAACTTTTGAAACACACAGTATATTGCAAGTGAAGTCGCCAACGGAAAAGTACTAAAATGTCACGATACGACTCACGGAAGCTCCATTTTCACCAGTTCCTAGCTTAGTTGTGATATCAGAAGCTATTTTAATATTTTAATTTAATTTAAAAATGTAAATATTTTAGAATTTTAAAATTCGACTAAGACAAAAAAGGGGATAATTTAGCGCCCCTTAAATCAGCAAAGGGGGTTTCCGTGCAACCGGGAAACCCCCCTACAGGCGCCACTGGCTGCTTGTGTGATCCTCTTGTTCATAAGCGTAAACCATCGTAAAATAGCACGTGTATAAAACAATAAAGGAGGGCGTCTGTTCCGCGAGGACGTCACGTCTTCTTTGTGTAATGGAGGGCGGGAAGTGACCTTGACTTTCGTAATTTTCGTTTGTTTTATATATTTCGCGTTTGATTTGAAATTTTTCATTTACGCCACTTTATTATTTATATCTCAAACTTTCATTTTAAATAAAGTTGTATATTAAGCTGGAGTTGTCCTTTAAAGAGAAAAAGGATAAAGAAAAGACGTTTAAAACAAACAATAGTATGCTAAAAATAAAACTTTATTTTCCGACAAAATAAAAGCTGTACTACATAAATATTTTTTAAACAATATTAAATAATGAATTTAGATATATTAAACAATTTTAAAAACTGAAAATATTTTACTCACGTTTAAAACAAAAATAAATTTATTTAATAAACGAAATTGGTAGTAACTTTGCAGTATAACATAGGGACGACAGAGATTCCAACTAGTTTCGCCTTTTATTCCCGGCTTTATCAAGGATAACACAACAAGAGGCTCGCAGGCCTTATATACAGAAATAAGGTACATAGTATGCAAAGAGATTGGAGAATGGAAAGAATGGAAATAAAAACGTGAACCAATAAAGAAAATACAGGAAAACCAATAACAGAAATTACTATATGAAATCGAGAATACGAAAATACTAATGAAACCAATAACAGAAATTGCTAAGGAAATCAAATAAAATGATAAAAGAGGAAAGCAAACAAATGTTGTGTTATCCTTGATAAAGCCGGGAATAAAAAGGCGAAACTAGTTGGAATCTCTGTCGTCCCTATGTTATACTGCAAAGTTACTACCAATTTCGTTGATAGAAACAGTATTATGAACCCTTATCTCACCGATGTTATTTAATAAAAGTTACAAGGCTTTTAAGCTTAGTTAAACAAGATTCATTTTTATATTGTTCAGTTTATTATCCTGAAAATATAAAAGGATTAAGTATACATTTTAAAAAGTTACTTTCGGATATACAAGGGAGTTTTCTGTAAATTTTGTTAATTTTTCACAATCATATCCAGAATAGGTTTATTTTGAATATAAATTTAAAACAGTTCTTTTTTAATTGAATAATCAGATTTGTATATCAGTAAAGGCAAAATATTACCTGATAGTTCAATTATTTCAAAGGTCCAATAGAACTCCAGAACATTTCTCAAAATTCACAGTACTTTAAATTAGCAGAGCAAGAAAGTAATGTTCTCATTAGATATCCTGATTGCAAAATCTCAACAGGAACATTTCTAAACCTTAACTTTCTTTTACACATACTTTGTATAGTAATGTGCACCTTTAAGCTGACAATCAAAAGCAAAATTACCTTCCAAGCTATCATTCAGGAAGTTAAATGAACTTCTACAACTCCTTGCCAAAAAATTAGAATAACGGTATTTTACGTTCTGAAGTTAAATTTCAGTAGAGAGTAATCAACGAAGTTTTGGAGCTACAGGTTTAGACTTTTTTCCCTGGGTAATGTACTTATTTCTCTAGTCGACCACAAAAGGAAGATTATTTAAATAAAAAATTAAAATTTACATTCAACAAATTGAAGATGACAAAATATTAGAATAATTCCAAGATTGAGACAAAAAATTAGAATAATTTTCAAAACTGTCCAATTTGGTGAGCAGAAATGTTGCAAGTGATTTACATTTCTTTTTACTGTTCAATATTAAAGGCTTTGCAACTTCTTAGCTCAGACTGAGCAACATGAGTGGAAAAGCAGACGTATTTCATGTCACAAAGCGAACAATATGTGATTTTTATGGAACTGAAAAAACTCAGGCAGAAATTGCGAAAATCATGAAGTGCTCACAGTCTACTGTGTCAAAGGTGTTAAATCAGCAAAAGGAGGATCCAAGTTTTACAGGAAATCGAAAGAGATGTAGATGTAAACACAAGACTAGTGAGAGGAGGACAGGCAACTGAAGAACATTATGAAAAAACAGTTTCAAAAGTGTTAAGTAAATTCATTTTGAGCGGAAAAAAGTTGTGGAGCTACCGTATCTAGCAGACTATAAACAGACGACTACATCAATTGCCGTTTCAGCCCAGATTTCCCAAAAGTAAATTCATGATGACTTTGAACAAAGACCAACCGATGTAAAGGGGTGCAATGAAAAAGTTACTTAGACAAGATGACTGGAGTAATAAAATATTTAGTGACGAATCCGTGTTCTCTTTGTCTTTTGGTGAGCAAGGGTCACATGTGTGGGGACAGACACAAATAGTTTACAGCAGGAACTCCCTCAACAGATCAATGACATTTGCTGCTTCAGTAATGGCAATGAAATCTTATGCAGTAGGAAAGTTATGTGTCCTAAGTGGTATGGAGATCGTGCAAATACAACTGACGCGACTTCTTTAGTCGTTAAAGCTAAACTAATCGAGGAAAGCATTTGTCAATTTACATTATAACCAATACGGACAAGAGAACATTATGCCATTTACTCCTCGTATGGACATAGGAGTTGCCAAGAAGGGAGGGGGGCATTTGCCCTCTCCCCTAAATCAAGTAAATTTGCATACAAATACTTGATTTTTGCCGAAAATAAGTTTACACGGCCAAACTTTGAAGTATTGGTATTGGCTTTATTCAGCAAAGATTAAGCTATTATTTGGTACACTATTCCACATAATTTTCTCAAATGTATATCATGTATATTTAACCCCCCCCCCCCCGACATAAATTCTGGTTATGCCCTTGAGTATGGATTTATTGCTTTCCACCTTTCTAACTTTGTCAATCATCCATCCTTATCTCCCAAAGTCCATTCTGTTATTTTTTCAGCAAGGATAATAGAACACCACGAACATCCAAAATTAACACAAGAATATGCAACAAACAGGGACGAGTGGTAGATTGTCTCATATGATGCAAGTCTATGCAAATGCCACCAAAGACCGCCCTCCTTTTGCTTGTGCTTATGCCGCCCCCGAACGATGTCTCCTGATGCGGCTGCCTCTCTGCATCATAGTACGCCACGACCATTTCTTAGCAAAGATATATTTCAGACTGAAGGATCACTCATCCTATATGCCACAGTTCCATCAGTGTACAAAAAAACAATTACAGAAGATCAAATAAAGTTAAGGATTTTAAAACCGTAGTGTATTATTTTTGGGGTTTGTGCAGACGTTGTTTTTCCATTCAAAAGACGCCCACGTGGTTCTTCATTCTAAAAACTCGCTACAGCCATTAAGAACATTTTAAAAGTTTTTTTTCGGTTTTTCTATATGAATTTTTACTGTTTTAATGTGTTAATTTTTACTGTATATTCCCATCCAGATTTTGCAAACTTTCATCAAAAAAGAGCCCGAGCAACGCCGGGTATATCAGCTAGTATATAATAAAATAGTAGCGAGGCGAAAAATTTACATTAAATTATTTTGAGAAAAAGTGTTTGCTACATGTATTATAAACGATACTGAAGCTCAAACAACAATTTTTAGAATTTTTCTGTGGTTATAAACGATACAAAAGCCCAAACAATAGTTTTAAGATTATTGTCTGTTTGTCTGTATTTCTGTTTATATGTTAGAGGTTGGCGCCAAAACTACTGAAGGCATTCAGTTGAAATTTGCTGAGAAGGTTGCTTAGTAACTGAGTCAACATGTAGGATACTTTTTTCTGCGAAAAAAGTCTCATTCCACGGGGAAAAACAACAACTGTTTCCAGCAAAAATATAATGTCAACAAATGTTGTAACGAGCAAATCGCACTATGGTTTTGTCCCTAAGAATCTATATATAAGAAGAATAATTGCCAACAGATGTCGCCAAGACGCATATGTCGGGTAATTCGTGAGCGGAGCCTATTTCGAGTTCTTCGAGTACAACAAATTTTGTATATATTAATTGACAAGTGTACCTCGCTTGCTCTTGCGTCACCCAATTTATTTTGGCTCCCGAAGGTAAAACAACGAACGTAAAAACAAATAAATTGGTATGGCGGAATGATACATTTGCACAGGCCTACAACGAGATAATGATACGGATTCAAAAAAGAAAATTGTGTTTTTCAATAAGAGGAAAAGCTGATCATGTCGTTTACATTGTGTTTGGGGTGACGAAATGAATACTTCTGCCATTTCTTCATTTTTATAAAAAAAAATTAATTTCTCTAAAAAGACTTAATCCATTTCCATATAAAATACGTCAAAGCGTAGTTTTAGGAACCCTCTAAGTGAGAGTTACTATTACTAAAAAATTTATTTTTTTTGTACGCAAAAAATGCATTGTTGCATGAAAATGAGTTTTTACGTGGTTTCAAAAGTTTGAATACCATTGTTGTAGCTGTTGGTTTAACGGATTTTTAACCGACTTCAAAAAAGGAGGTTCTCTGTTTGACCCGTATACCGGATGTTCAATTTATCTGAAGACATTGAAATATCTCGAGAACCACACATCGGATCAAAAAAAGTGAGGAATGAAAAATGTTCGTCTCGAAGAGGGACATCTAATGATACCAAACTCGACCCCCCCACCCCCACCCCCTGGAGGTGGGGGAGGGAAGAGTTAAAAAATTTAAATGGGAACTCCCATTGTTTATTGCAGATTCGGATTCTCCAGAAAAAACTACCCCAATTTGACTTACGATTCGAGTCATTTCGGTCGCAGATGGCGCTGTAATCGACAAAAATCAAAATGGGTAAAATATCGTTGAAAAATGGCGATATCTCAAGAAATAGGTATCAGATCAGCAAAATAAAATTAAATGTTTTTGATATTCTTACAAATGCTACTTAATGACACCATAATTGTCCACCCATCCCCACCCCCGAGGCACACACACGCACGAATCCTTGGTCGCTCGCACACACCCGTACACACACGTGCTTATTTCATGCGCCCCTCGTTTTTCATAGCTAAAATTCTTCTGGACAAAGCTAATTATTCTCTACATTAAAACGTGTTTTTTTTTAAACTTTGTATTTTTTTTTCAAAATTATTTTGCTGATCTGATGCCTATTTCTTGAGATATCGCCATTTTTCAAGGATTTTTTACCCATTTTGATTTTTGTCGATTACAGCGCCATCTGTGGCAGAAATGACTCGAATCGTAGTTCAAATTGGGGTAATTTTTTCTGGAGAATCCGAATCTGCAATAAAAATGGGGGTTCCCATTTAAGTTTTTTTACTCTTCCATCCCCTACCTTCAGTTGGTGGGGTGGTGGGGTCGAGTTTGGTATCATTAGATGTCCCCCTTCGAGACGAACATTTTTCATTCCACACTTTTTTTGATCCGATGTGTGGTTCTCGAGATATTTTAATGTCTTCAGATAAATTGAACACCCGGTATATCCGTATGTACCGTATATCTTCTAATAGACACCCAGTCTCCAATTGTCGCCTGCCTCTAATAAACGCCGGTCTCTAATACACGCCGGGGATTCTCTTCCACGTGGCAGTTCACGTGAACACGGGCTTGAGTGGATTCCCAGCATACAGCTTTGAGTTTCGATATCATATGCACATTGCTATTCATCCCTTAGTTCTCAAGATATCCCGTTTGTAAGGACATTTACTGCGCACTACCATATTCTGTTTAAAAAAAAAGACATGCCTCCAAAGCGATCATACGATGTGGCGCTTATGATATGGAAGCTGTAAGATATGACACATATTGCTAAATAAACGCCGGTTTCTAATAAACGCCCGGTTAGTGATTAAGTTGAAAAAATAGATGCCAGGGGCGACTATTGGAAGATATACTGTATGTATGTTCGCGATTTTCTCAAAAATTACTGATCCGATTTAGATGGGGTTTGCTATTCGATTGAATATTCTTTTGGGAAGGTTTTTAACTATTCAAATATGTAAAAAGGGTTTTTTTTTTAAAAAGCACGCTTTTATCATGTTTTATTATTATAATATCTCGTCAACAATGTGGCATAATTTTATAACAATAAACAACGGAGATATTTAATCCTCGTCATAACGAATCCTTTGTTGTGGCAATTGGACAGTACGTAGTAATGACTTAGTACCATTAGAAAACGAAACAATGAACCCATTTGAAAAAAAAATTTACCATGTATTTTCATCGGTCCTGCGCATGTGTACCAAGATTCAGCTCTCTAGCTTCTAGGGAGGTTGGTTTAATATTGATTATACGATTTGACCTAAAGACTCTAACATTGCAAGTTAAATAAAAGCTATTCATAATAATAATAAAATAAAAGGTGGTTCTCAGTTTGACCCATGAATATTTTTCTGAGTAGGTTTTTTTTTTACCGACTTCAAAAAAAGGAGGTCTCTGTTTGACCCGTATATATCTGTACGTATGTACGTTCGCGATTTTCTCACGTTCGAGAATTTTTTTACGTTCGAGAAAATTAATTTTTGATTAAAAAAAACTTTGGAAGAGGTAAAAAGTGTAAATAAAGGGGTAAAAATAGATGACTTCAGGATCTGCTACTTGCCTTAATCCTACTCGGGGGGAGGGGAAGGAGGGATTAATTTTTTAATAAATGTATATATGTATTTCTCCATCACTGCTAAAGCTCCTCCTTGGAATGTTTACAAAATTTTATTTTAAGTCAATTATATGCCAATTAATAAACATTGTATTAAAGGAATATAATAGATTGTTATAATATACATACTGTAATAAGGAAGATATTTTTGTTAATAACTTACGTATATACACGCCCTATCAAAAGTGATGGGACAGCCCTGATTTGAATGAAAATGAGACATTACTTTGCAATTTCACTGTTGGCATTCTTCCCAGCACTACATAACAGAGAGTATGCTATTATGAGTTGATGCTTGCGTGAATGCTGTAAGAATGTCTCAAAGAAAACAGCTTTCAGACTTCCAAAGAGGTACAATTGTTGGGTGCCATCTCGCAAGCAAAACTGCTAGAGAGACGTCAACCCTCCTAAACATCCCGAAATCGACCGTTCACAACGTCATCCGGTCATGGAAAGAGAAAGGCACCACAAGTGTTCCGCCTAGGACTGGAAGAATCAAGATCATGTCCGCCAGAAACAAAAGGACTCTTCGTAAAGTGGTCACTGCAAACCGTCACACATCGCTTGATGAACTAACAAGATCGTTCAGAGTCGACGGGAACAACTGTGAGCACCCTGACTGTTCGCAAGGAACTGCATGCAATGGGTTTTTATGGCAGAGCAGCAGCCCACAAATCTGACATCAGCACCAGCAACGCAGCGAAGAGATTGCAATGGTGCAAAAGCGACGACATTGGACTCATCTACACTCAGCTACACCATCTGGCAATCGGATGGACTGGTTTGTGTATGGCGAACTTTATCTGCCAAGCTGTGTTGTGTCCACGATGAAGTTCGGCGGAGGGTCGGTGATGGTGCAGGGTTGCTTTTCAAGGTATGGGTTGGGTGCAATCGTTTCTGTGGACAGACATCTAAACGCAGAGTGTTACCAAAACATTCTGAACAACGCAGCATTCCCATCTCTCTGGCAGCACTTTGACAATGGCCCTTTTCTGTTTCAGCACGATAACGCACCTTCCGATAAAACAAGGACTGTAGGCACATGGTTTAATGAAAAAGGGGTTCGAGAATTTCACTGGCCTGCCCAGAGCCCCGATCTGAACCCCATCGAACATCTGTGGGACGTGTTGGACGTGTTGAAACGTCGATTGCGCGCTTGTGCGGAACGCCCGAAATCCGTGACCGAACTGTCCAAGACATTTATGGCAGAATGGCGAAAATTACCTGTCGAAACGTATCAAAAACTTGTGGACTAGTATGCCCCAGAGAGTAGAAGATGTGATAGCAACAAACGGTGGACCAATAAGATACTAAAACATGTATATTTTTCAGTGTTTCTATTAAAGTGATGGCATCCCATGACTTTTGATAGGGTATTGTATATACATATAGTACATACATACACATATAAGTCTCGATTTATTTGGGGCAGTGTCTTAATATAAAAGGGAAATACCCCTCCCTGACTGATCACGAAATCTCGGGAAATAAGAAAATCTATACTTGCAGGCGATTTTATCTATTTCGACTCTAACGCGGACGAAGTCGCGGGCAACTGCTAGTAATAATAAAATTTTGTTGAGGTGTACGATTTGTATTTGGTTTCTTAGCTTTAAGTTTTCCTCAACGTTTACATAAACCAACGCACGAAGTTACTTGTACACCTCACGGTACAAAAGCTGAAACATACGGCAATGGCCTGACTGATTACCGCCTGCCCCGCGTGTCTCACGGGCTCCTATGTGCTATGCTGGACAGCTAGTCCTTCGGGTTTTAGCAATCTCCTTGGAATTGTTAAACTTAATGATAAATAAATACTCTTTAACTACAACAAAGATTAAGTTGAAATAATACAACCTCGTAAATCTGGAAGCGCTTTTCGAGTGCCCTGCATTCATCATTCAGCAGTCTGAAGTCGATACTCGAGGAAGCTATAGCATGAAAAATTTTTAAACACAGGCAGCCTGTTACACAAAAAGGTTGCTGGTAGACCTTCAGCGACACCATAGAGAGTAAAAAAGGCCAGGGAGGCGTTCGATCGTAGTCCCCGTAAATCACTTCGCCAAGCGGCTCGTCAACTGGATATGCCAATGATATCCGTACATAAAATAGTGAAGCACCGCCTTCGTCTTACACCTTACAAAATCCAGATGATGCATGAACTAAAGCCAGATGACCGCCCGTAGTGCAAGAAGTTTGCTGAGGATATGCTCCAAAAAATAGACAATGATCCCATCTTCCTTGAGGACATTTTGTTTTCTGATGAGGCAACATTCCATACTTCCGTAACAGTAAGCCGACACAACTGCCGCATTTGGGGTTCACAAAACCCCCACGTTCTAAGGGAGCATATACGCGACAGCCCGAAGGTTAATGTTTGGTGCAGTTTAATGCATGATCGAGTAATCGGACCTTTCTCTTTCGCTGAAGACACCATTATCGGTACAACTTACCTAGATATGCTGGAGTATTATCTGATTACACAGGTGGAAGAAGTGCAGCCCAACATTGTCTGCCAACAAGATGGAGCACCTCCTCACTGGGGCCTGCAAGTTAGGCAGTGCCTTGATGGGAACTTTCCAGAACGATGAAAGGGTGGGCTAATCCTTTGGCCCCCTCGCTCACCCGATGCGAACCGTCTGTATTTTTTCTTCTAGGGTGAACAGGAGGGTGTAGTGGGTCATTAGAAAACTACTGTGATTTCAGCAAAATAAAATGTTTTTGAAAACAAAAATCAAAAATTTTTCTACAAACACTTCCCGCAAGTAAAAGAAGATTTCCCTGAGGCTCCAACACACACCTCATGGAACCATACATTGCGCTTGATGCACTGAATCCAGTTATGATACTTGCTGGAGGTTGGCGTGTATTGTTTTTTTTTACTGGTAATTGTGAGGAGTTGGCCCATCGTGCTGAAATTTGCAATGGTCATCATGAAGAAATTGAACCAATGAAGGCAACAAGCATTGTTGATGAACTTTTTGACAGTCAGAAAAGCTCCTGTCCCAAAACCCACAGTTGTTTTCATTGTCGTCTGCAGGCCCATTTGGAGATGCTGGTAGGTTTTTGTGGAAGCTCACTTTTCTTCTTTTGTTCTGAAGTTCAAATTTACCAGACTTGTTGTTACCGAGAGAGTCAATATGCTGCGGTGACGTAAGCATTTCAGCTTCTTGTCTCTTCCTTCCAGGGCCTTTTCTTTGCACAGAGATCTTCATAGGTGAAGGAAGACATCTTCTTACAGGAGTCGATTCTTGGCATGTTTCATGGGTGTCTTGATGCTGTTGTGGAACAGGATCACGTTCCACGGGTTCAAAAGCTTTTGTGAGCTTGTCGTCAGTCACGGCAAACGGTTGACCGGGAAAACTCCTCTGACTCTAAAGCCATTGACTGCCGTGGATACCGTTGTGGACTGCAACCAAGCTTGAGAAAAGATTTCTCCAAAATCGCCTTTTTGAATAGCTTTGGAAGGATTTGAAAAAACCCACTGATTTGCAGCTGCTCTATACGTGGATTTCAATGGCTTGAAAAAGGACTTATCCAATGGCTGGAGTTCGTGCGTTGTGTGGCTTGGCAGACACAGCATGGTGATTTGATTTTCCCTGGCGAAGTTCAGTACATCGAGCATTTTGACATGTGACACAAGATCATCGAGAATAAGCAGAATATGTCTTGACACCTTCTGCTTGACAAAATGTTTCAGCCAGTCGATATAGATGTTTTCTTAATCCATCCACTCTCTGACATGTACACCGCAGTGGACGGTGGCATGTGTCGTTCAAACTCGGCCTTCTTACGCTCGGTGCTTCAATGAAATTTACCCTCATCACCCTCCCATACCTGACCCGCTACACCCACTCATGCACATTTCAAAAAAAATTAAAAATGCACAATGTGGCAATGCCTGTCAAGCCACGCCTGCTTGCATTGAAGATTAGATTGAACGTACGACTGTATGCAACGATCTAAAGTTTTTAGAATCATTTAATCGTTCTATATTAACCCCAAGAATGCACTCTCAAGTTAGATGACTGAACAAAACTTACCAGTTAGGAGTTGTGGCTGAATCTTCAAGATTTGTTTACACATGCACTCCAGCACGCCGTGGCTACAACGCAGCCATTGAGGACGTCCAGGCAAATAACAAGTGCTGCCGCATAGTCAGAAAACGCAAAAACGAAACTAATGTATTTTTTTTAGAAAAAGCTTAGCCTGTCCCGCTTCGCCCGATGACCCCCTTCACCCTCACCTACCCTAAACATGTATAATACGGGAAATAATTTAGAATCACCCTGTACGTTCAGTATAATTTCTTATGCAATTTCAGAGTTATCCGTCGCTAAAAAGTTGGTTATCCGGATCGATACACTCAAAGCTGACATCTTAAACCTATAGAACTCGGGCTTAATATGTGAGTTTACAGTGTAGCGGTCCGGATAACTAACTCTTCAGTGACGGATAACGCGGAATATGCATAAGAAATTGCACTGAAAGTATATAGTGCTAGTGTGGAATCGGATAGTTTTAGCAAGTTTTAACGAATCCTGAATTAGTATGAGCTTTGGTATACTAAAATACACATATACCAACAAGTGATTACATACAGGGTCACAATAAATTATGGCAACTCATTGTGTACAAATTTTTTAATCCAAAAAAACGAAAAGTAAAGCAATTGACAATTAATAAATAGAATATGGTCCCTTGGTAATACCATGTTCATTCGGTTTCGAAGTGGACTCATTTGGTGGCGATACAAAGCCCCAAACATTCAGCAGTTGGCCGTAAGTCGTCGGGCAACAACCGGTCCCATTTTTGGCGCAGGGCCTTTCTTCAGCGACTCCAAACTGTTGTGGCGTTTAGCACAAGTCCTGGCTTCCAAGATCGACAATACGTTGTAATCCGGCGAGTAGGGCGGCCACTGCTGAGACGTGATGAAATCCGGAAAATGGTTCTTGCACCACTTCTGCGTCATTTTCGGTCTGTGAGTTGGTGCAGAGTCTTGTTGAAAGGTCCAATCCACATTGCCGAAATGCTGCCGAGCCCAGGGAATGTACCACAGCCTCGAGAATGTCACGACGGTAAACTTGTTGGTTGCTTTTGACTCCTTGGTCCACGAAAAAGAGGGGTGTCTTGCCACTGGCGCAAAATTCCGCCCAGACCATCACGGACTGCCGATTTTGGCGACGTTCGATGACTGCAGAGGTGCCGGGTGCCTCTGCTCTCCACATTCTGTCGTTTTGGTGATTGTGTGCCTGCTCCACAATGAAGAGCTTCTCGTCAGTGAAGAGGATGCTCTTCCATATCTCACATGCGGCCCGACGCTTGAGTTGACGGCATCTGTGGAGCCGTACGCGCTTGTTTTGGTCTGTGAGGAGCTGGACTTTTTGCAGCTTGTAGGGCTTAAATTTGAGTTCCTTTATTGCCATTTTCCTCGCCGATTCGCGGTTGATTCCGGTCTCACGAGCGGTTTGTCTCATTGAGACTCTCGATTTCGCTGGACTCGCTTTTTGATGATTTTGCAGTTCCTGGATGTGTTGGTGGTACGCTTTCTTCCTCTTCCTGGACGGTCGACTTCATGGCCAACCTCTTTGAACCGTTTGACCGCTGGAGACGACGTCTCTGCCAACAATTTCACATTGACGCTTTCCTTGACGAAACAACTCCAAAATTGCACTGCGTTTGCTTGACATTTCAAAACACACATCAATTAACTCATAATAAGTTGAAACACGGAAGACTTGCCCAAGAACATGAAGGATTGCAATGAATTAAAAATTATTTAGTGGCGCTTTAATATATTCGCGCCTGGACGCGTCCATTTCTGTTGCCATAATTTATTGTCACCCTGCATGTAAATATGGATGGATTTAATGACATATATGTGCTCCTTATATTTATATAACTATACACACTTTGGGATAAATATAAACGAATAAAAGGCATAAGATGAGAAATAAAACTCTTAACCAAACGCTAAACAATGTTCTTAAGAATTAACTGACAAACCAGGGGAGTTGTAACATTTGCACTCTCTCATAAAGCTAGCCCAACTCCATGTAAAAAGTATAAAAAACTTAGATACAAAGGAATCAAGCCAAAAACTGTGGACACAACTATACAAAGAAAAATAACTCCGAAAACACTATTCCACATAATAAATTCTAATGGCTCAGATGTACGTACATCTGAGGCATTAAAATTTATTATGTGGAATAGTGTTTTCGGAGTTATTTTTCTTTGTATATAAAAAACTTTGAGGCAAAAAGTAAAATAACTCCGATATGATGCATATTGTCCAGGTGTCACGGGTGAATATTTCTGTATGTTGCAGAATTACGCAGTGGAATTATAATAAAGAACGTGACGGCGGACGGATGATTAAATTGAATAATCTTTTAATAAATACGTAAATGGAAGCACACAAAAATGCAATAAAACATATGCACAAAATAAATAGCTATCAAGGCTTTAACTTAAATAATCTCTTAGGTGACTTAAACTAAAAGTCACTTAGTAAAAAAAACATAGCAAATCTTATTTACGTTTATAAAAATACATGCACTTACAAACACAAGTAATAATTCAATTCCAAATTATTTTCTATCCAAAAATCTTGTAAGCAACCTGCTTAATAACGGATATCAACGTGCATAACAAATATCAAAGCAAAACTTAATAACTGAGTCACAAATTAAAGCTAATTAAAATTTTCTCCTATCATAGACTTATAGTGCAAAATCAGATACAAGTAAACATCTCAACAGAATTTTTATACTTGACTTAAATTGTATCAAAGTAACATAAAGACACAATATATATGTTTCAAAAATATGCTATCAGTATTTCATATAAACCTCGTCACACAAAAATAAGCAATGAATACATACAACATCGCTGGCTAATCACACACAACGACTACAACGTAATAAATGATTTATCTAATTATTCTCAGTGGCAAATAATTTACATTAACTTCCAGTTCACTGTTCTATGACCCTCAACAAAGGAGCGGTCAGAAAAGAAAGTCACAAAAGTTGCTAACTAAGTATTACAAATTTCAATTTATCACTGTCGCAAATTGAGAGCGGGAACAGATAGGTAAGAATAGTCAATGTCCGGTTAAAGTCACAATAATGTAATACACATATCTAAAAGAGGTCACAGTAACAAGAATAGATGTTCCCCTGCACGCTCTCCACTGTAAGGAAAAATAATAGAACTCGTATTAAGAGCTTACAATAACACAGGTAAAGATAACCTTTCCGTGACACAATAAGAAAGGGGGGAAACTTTCATGAAAACACGCCGGGCTTCAGTTACAAATAGCCTACCTCACCCGTTCCCAAAGCACACTGCAAATTTGTAGAGGAACTGATAGGCCTTGCGTCGCTAACACGAGAGTTAACGCGAAGCTCCCGACGAAAGAAACTTCCGAAGAAATTTTCCAATATACAGGCGTTTCCGCCTAATGAGAATACAGTACTCACGGTCTTGGCGGGAATCACCTTGAATGCCTGTTCCACCGGCAAAAACACTTTGTTGTCACGAAGGCTGGTTTCATAGCTCCCGTCTGCATTCACGCTGCGTAGTGATATGGAAACCTCCGCCTCGGAAACTTTACGGCACAGCTTGCTCGCTGCCGTGCTTCGTGTCTCGTCGTCCGCCCGGGGTTCCTTGTGCTCCCCGCTCTGATTACGACTGCCTGCCGTCTCTACGATGGAACATAATTCCCGGTTCGAATCCAAGGTGTCTTCCTTCTGACCTCCGCACTGTACCAAGTTCAACTCCTCTCTCCTCACTTTTTTCATCTCATTTTCGAATTTTCCACGCCGACGACGCTCTCTTTCCCTATTGGAGCAGGCGTGTTGATGCGGATGACGCGTCGCCTGGATCTCCTCCCTCCTTCTGGTGTTGTAGAAAACACGAGGCGGAAATCCAGCACGAGTGTCATCGGAAATCGAGTTGGCGTTAGATTTCCGTGTCACCAGGTGTGCAGGAAAACTTGCACAAACGCGTTTGCCAAATCTGTGGTCTTTATTTTCCATGTGTCAAACGCATGAAACTGCACAAAGCAGTTCATGGTAATTTGAATGTTCCTACTACAACACTTGCAGTCTTAGATAATACTATCTGCAAACAAGGAGAGATAGACTTGCAGTCATCAGATGAAGATGATGATTTTACGTGTTCATTCCTGAAACAACTTCAAAAAATACGTCTGTAATAATCAAAGATTTGGAGACGGTGGGGCTACCTCACCATGGATTAAAGATGTGTACGTATTTCAATAAATGGAATTGTTTTTTCCTTTAACGTGCATTATTTTTATTTATTACCTCGATACATCTTGGTTAATAGAATTTAATTCTCGCTTTTCGTGTCAGGATGACATATGACCGAGGGGGGGGGGGGGGAGGGTTTACAAAAATATGACATGTTCAGACACACATGTTCTGATCAAAATTTTTGGAAATCTCATCATAAATAATAAAGAGTTTAAATAACCAGTAAATGACTGTGGATACAGGTTGAATAATCAAATAATTATAGGCAGATTGATAATCATTGTGATATCAATCTGCAAGTACGAGGGGAGATCAAAAAGTAAGTTGCACTAATTCGCCGCAGGAGCGCACTGTATGTCGCAATCTTGGGCAAAGCGGAGAAAGGGACATTAACTGCGCAGACGTCGGATAAGACGGTTGCTGTGGTTTCCCGTCGTGTTTTGTGTGACTAGTGGGCTAAAAGCAATGGTGCGTCAACTGGATGTCCACTCCAAACTTGAAGTGCGAGCAGCAATCCGATTTCTATGGGCCAAACGGGTAAATTGCACGGACATTCATCGTGAAATCACTGCTGTATATGGAGAGCGTACAGTTTGCCGGCAAGGAATTCTGAAGTGGTGTCAACAATTTGAAGCAGGACGCAGATTCAAGTGGAAGGTTTGGCAACATCCTCCATACAGTCCCGACTTAACGCCATGCAACTTTAATCTTTTCGGTAAGCTCAAAACGGAACTCCGTGGACAATGATTTCGAAACGATGAAGAGGTGAAAGCGGCCGTGTGGGTACAAAACGCTGGAGGAGATTTCTAAGCATCCGGAATCGAAAAGTTGGTTGATCGTTCGGATAAATGTTTAGGGTCTCTTGGGGACTATGTGGAAAAGTGAACCTACATTGTATGCTGCTATAGCCGTGTTGCTTTTGTATAGGTGGCGTAATAAATGGCCATACCGTGGAAGTGCAACTTACTTTTTGATCTCCCCTCGTAATATTTAATTATTCAATAAAAAGAGCATTGAGAATTTCGACATTGTACAACAATTAATCCAAGAAGTTAGCAATGAAATCGAATATAAACAAAAAATTTAAAAAATTGCCATCCCTCGATTAAATTTCGTACAATAAAACGAATTAAATTAATTATGTTTCTGACTTTTTTACTAAAATTGAACACAGGGTGAACAAACTTTGACGTCTCGGATAGAGACAAAAAGTAAAAATGAAATGACTTTGACTAACAAATAATTAATCTAGAAAAAAAGCTTTTTAATAGAATAAACCCAGTACTACAAAACTTGCAACCTTCCATGTTTTAGAAATATCTAACATAATCATATAACGCCTATATCGAATTTATATAGGATTTCAGGAAACTATGATCTTATGGAATTTATATCAGATCATTAAAAAGTTCTTACGGATTTTCAGTATAATGAAAAAACATTCAATTTATTACAATAACCGTTTGTAATATCCTATAATATAATAAAATATTAACAATTAAAACGTTGAATTTTTAATATCAATAATGAATTCAAGTAAACAATATATCTCACAATTGCATTATATGTATTCATTATTGATATAAAATTTATCTTTTAAATTGGTAATATTGTGTTATATTGTAAGATATTACAAATAATTATTATAATACTAAAAAATATATAAAATATAACTGACCTTATGATTTGTGGATACTTGTGTATAGATGAAGGAAAGATGCCACTTTTCCACAAAAACTCCTGAATCATGATGCTGGACCTCTTGATCTATCACGATGGGACACATTGTTAGCCCATGCTAAATAACGGTTTCTTGGCCCCTTTTCTCTTTTCCCCTTCCTTTTGTTTTTTGGCTTTTCTTCTGTATTTTCTGTTAAAACTCTGTAGAGCTCTCTCCTAGGTCCGCTAAGTTGGACCAACCACTCTTGAGTGGCAATTTCTTTTGCGCCCTATTGGCTTCTTACTCCTATATAAACCTTCTCCTTGTTTGTTACCTCGACTCATACTGATGATGACTACCTGGTAGTTGAAATGTATACATTAAATATGAAGATTATTAAAAGTCTTTTGTGGAAAAGTGGCATCCTTCCTTCATCTATCCAATTATTATAATATTAAAAACTCACAGTTTTTACTCTTAGTAATTCATTTTATTATTCAAAAAAAACCCCTTACAATTAATAACATGTCTACAAGGGGTGGGAAATATAAATCCCATGAAAAGATTTAAGTACTGATCTTTGGTAAAGATCTTTAATTTTGAAGGTGAAAAAGTCTCCAACTCTATTTCGAGGGCATGACGATTTCTAAACTGTCGTTTGCGCATGATTATCCAATGTCCTAACAAACGATCTGTGGGAGAGATGTCATTTGAGTACGGAGAGATGGAGCAAAGTTTCCCACCCAAACCCTAAGATCTTAAAGGCTGTAAGCTATCTTGCATAGACCTGTAGCAATAGGGGGCCTTTGCGATTTACCAATGAAAGTTGTTGTTAAGGAGTTTCCGAAGAGTCCCTTGAAGCATATCACAGTACACATAAAAATGATATTAAGAGTAATACCTCGAAGTCCATTACTCCAACTGCTATTCAGAAAACGGTCGGCAACACTTTCTATACGTATAGGTTCTGTTTAGGATCTTACTATTCCTAGAAAGATCTAGGACGATGGTTAGTTCGATAGGTTTTATGGGCGCGCCAACAGCTAGGTCATCTCTAATATTTCCTCACCCAAACCAGAGTATTCAACATGATTATTATCTTTTTACATTCCGAAAACAAACACAAACATCCATACCTGCGACCCGACGGATTCGTTGTACGCTCCAACATTTTCGGCCAATGTGCCAGTCTTTCTGGGACGTTCTTCTGATGATAATCATTGTTAAAATAGATGAATATTATTGTAGAGGATCCATTTTTCATGTCATGTGATGATTCAATCCATCAGTGGCTCTCCGTGGTTGACGTTGCAGCAAGGAAGAGCAAGTGGACCAGGCGTTGCACTTTATTTGCTCCTGATAAAGCATAGAGGCAGAGCCCGCTCTAGGGGCGGACAACCCGACATTTGTCCGGGGCGGCAAATCTAAAAGGCGGCATTTTGGTTGTGAATGTAACAAAATATTGGTAAGTTAAATACCCAATTAATCGAAATTCATATCTGTCGATTTATTACTTTGGCTAAAATTACCATGCAATTTACCAAGGGCGCTGCGCGAACTTTTTGAAACAGGAATAGGAAGCAATAGCATGCTTTGATTTGAAGGAATAACACGCCTCAGATTATAAAAGGGCCGCTCTTACGGAGATTTCGTTACACAAAAGCATTAATTTTGCTAATACGTTGCTGGGGATAACAAGTGCAAGTTTTTATATTATGTAGAATCTGTTTGAGTTTATAGAAAAATATTTGGCAATTTAGGTTATTAGGTTAGGTTAGGTTCAGTGTGATTTGTTAATTTTAAAGGTAAGTACGTATATCCGTAAATATAATAAGCTGTTTAGTTTGTTAGATATAATTTTTTTAAATATAAATTTATTATTTAATTTAATTATATTTAATTTAAATATAAATTTAAAGTGATTTTGCTAAATTCTCTATACTTTTCAAGCGATCGGAATTTATAGAACAGGGCAAATCACTTTTTTTTACCGATTGGTCTGTTTAAGACGGGTTACTCGTCAAAGAAGTGACAAGATTTTAGTGCATAGGAAATAGTATTTTTTCTTAAATGTCAAATAAAACAAAGTTTCTTGTGCTTTTAGCGTTGTTGATGTTAATTTTATTTAGTTTTATAGGATATAAGCTTTGTTTGTTTGATTGTGCAATAGCATATTTTTGTAAATGTATTAAAAATGCATCTGAATAACAATTTGTAGCCGGGTACAAGTACATTTTAATTTTTACCGTTTTGTGCTACACACGCTGGGCAATGAATTGGAAACCCTTGATGAATAACTATACTGATATGTTAAACGATTGTGATACGCAAATGACTGCAATCATGTGAGGTATATGCTCATTCCAAGCTGCAGGTACAGGGTAGGAACAAGCTACAGCTGCTTAAGTTGAGCAAAATGGGGAAAACAGCAGACCTGTTTGAGTTCCAAAAAGGAGTTATTGTGGGAGCCTGTCTAGCTGGAGCTACGATTTCCAGGACAGTACAACTGACCGGTATCTCAAAAGATCAGGTCTCCAAGGTGTTCAATGCCTGGAAACGGAATCCACAAGAGTTGTCGAAACGGCAGAATTGTGGATCAAAAACAATCAACACAGACAGGGACCGACGTCGTCTGAGACGGATTGTGCGGCAAAGCCGAAGGACTACTGTGGAGCAACTGACGGCAGATTTCCTTGAAGGATCATCGCAACCCATCTCCTCCAGAACAATGCGCCGAGAGTTGAAGCGAATAGAGATGGGAAGTCGCATGCCAGTGAGGAAGCCCCTGGTGTAAGCAACAAACCGGAAAGTTCGCCTGCAGTGGTGTAAAGAACGGTGTGACTGGACAGTAGATGACTGGAAAAAGGTGATGTGGTCGGACGAGTCACGTTACACATTGTTTTGCACCGATGGCCGGTAGAGAATTTGGCGGCAACCCCATGAAGCGATGGACCCCTCCTGTGTTATGAACACAGTTCAAGCTGCAGGAGGAGGTGACATGGTATGGGCCATGTTTTATTGGTACGGCAAGGGTCCCCTGATATTCTTTGACAGTCGGGTGAAAGCCAAAGATATTGTTGCAGATCAAGTCCATCATGTAATGGTGCATTTGCACCCAAATGGTGACGGGTTCTTCATGGACGACAATACTACTGTCCATCGAGCAAGAATTGTTCAGGAGTGGTTTTTTGAAGATGACACCGAGTTGCAACATCGGCCGTGGTCACCACAAAGTCCGGATTTGAATCCGATCGAGAATGTTTGGGACCTGTTGGAAAGAGACATTCGTCGAAGGCATCCGCTTCCGTCTACTCTGCAGGACCTGAAGGTTTCTCTGACGAACGCATGGTCTGCGATTACCTTACCTGCATTGCAACACCTTGTAGAGTCCATGCCAAACCGCATATGTTCTGTAATTACAGCCGAAGGAGGGTCAATACCATATTGAATGAAGGTTTCTAATTCATTGGCCGGGTGTGTGTATTTGACTGTTAATCTTATTTTGAATGTTTCTTTCTAAATATAATAAGTTTTTATTATACTTTAAAATCATTTGAGTTTTATTTAAAATAAAAGATACACAGGGTGTCCCAACGGTACACATCCAAAATAAAAAACTGAGTAGAGGACCTCAATACGTATGAGAATCACCTCCATGTAAGTTATCTGAAATATTATTCTTATGAGCAAACACAAGACGCCACCGCTTTTCCACAACAAGGTTTATTCACCATGAATACGTATTTCGAATGCTACGCACTCATTTTTCAACATGACTAAGGCATACAATGCCAACAGGCTATTTATATACATGGCTAACTGCCACTCACACCACAACAACGAGAAGAGGAACTCTTGAAAAGCAAAGATTTCGATACAAACAATGGATACAGGAAGGACCTCATAGATAACCTAGTAAGGAAACGTATCAGGAAGATGGAAATCCTACAGGCCACAACACTGACCCCAGAAAGGGACAAACCTAAATTTTGGGTCATTCCCTACAATAAGGACATCACCAAAGGACTCGACAAAATTGCAAGAAGGTTTGGATACCGGGTTGCATACAAAAGCTCACACACACTGAAGAAATTACTGGGATCTGTCAAGGATAAAATACCCGATGATCAGTGTGCTGGTGTCTACAAATTGAAGTGCGGAGGATGTGAATCT
>JAHWFO010008810.1:1884822-1946282 GCA_023313115.1 Rhysida immarginata
TTTGTTGTGTTGTAAAGTCTCTACCAATTTTATCGATAGAAACAGCACTATAGACCCCAAACGATTGTAAGTTTGAATTGACAATTGACATTTATGTGTTTTGTGTTCGAGTGCTTCTTACTCATATGAGAAAAAACATCTTTTCAAACTGTGTGAACCCATGGACTTGAACTTTGAAATCATTTGAGCTGATTTCTATGTTTTGAAAGACATTGTGACTCACTCTCACCCTTGCTCACATAGAAATTGGACTGAACGTGAGATTAACTCTTAGACAATTCGTAGACATCTGTAGAGTATTTTGAAATTTATATGTTAGGTTTAATTTTAA
The DNA here is from genome assembly GCA_023313115.1 of Rhysida immarginata. Lineage (NCBI taxonomy): Eukaryota > Metazoa > Arthropoda > Chilopoda > Scolopendromorpha > Scolopendridae > Rhysida > Rhysida immarginata. Next base: position 1,885,154 of record JAHWFO010008810.1, read on the forward strand.
TATTTTAATGTTCATTTGCTGAAATTTTGATTTTATTTTTTGCATCATACTGGTAATTTGGACTTAGAAGCCTGGAAGAACAAAAACATCTGGACAACACTGCCCCCCCCCCTAAAAAAGTATGTGGAGAAACTCCACATGGTAGAGTTTTCTTAAAGATGGGAAGGATTGTAACGCTCTGCTTAAGTAAATTTATATTAATGTTTACAGATAAAAGAAAATAAGAACGGAACAGATTTATAAAAAAATAAAAAAAAGAGAGAAATAGAGAGTGAAAGAAGAAAATCAAGAAAGAAGCCAGGGATGAAAGAAAGATGAATGTTTAAGATTAGTAATAAAACAAGTCATAAAAAGTGAATTGCTGTTTGAAAGGGGAGCAGGGATAGTGGCATGGAAGTGAAAAGAAGGAATGTCCCATTAGAAAGAGTGTCCAGCGGGTGCATCTTTGAAGTGAAGGATGAAGTCCATGAGTAAGGTGAGAATTGGCCCCCACTGGTTCATTTCCTATGCGACCATCTCGTCTACTGGGGAGGGGTCCTCCAGAATACATGGACAAAACCCATAACTCCCACGTCCTCCTCCATATGTCTGCCTGCTCCGGTCTTCAACGGGGTTCATGCTGAAGCTAGAAAGGGGCAGTCTTGGGTCTGGAGCTCGCAGAAGAAACACCTCTCCATCTCTCTTTTACTCTCCCAACAAAAGATGCAAGTCCTCAGATGCAAAGGTAAACTGAGCCTGCGCAACGCACTTAAACAGCAATGCCTCACTATACGCATTATTACTTATCCTTTTATATTATTTTGTATTGCTACTCTCTTGTGGTATTTAAACTTAGTTAGTCCTTTTTAACGTGTGCCATTCTTTTCTTTGTCCACACATGCTCATTGCCGGACCTGGGCATAAATGGGAACATGTACGATCCACTGTTGCTCGATCGCGGGCAGTACAATATTAAATAAATAAATAAATAAATAAATAAATAAATAAATAAAAAACTGCAATACGAGCAATGATGGACGAACCTGGACCCTCAAGACAATGACCCACTCCAAGCAGAACACCGGAGGTTGTAGCCAAAGTCAAGCATCTCATCTCTGCAGAAAATCCCAAAACTGAAAGGGCTGTTGCAATTAAAGTAGGGTTATCACAGTCAACGGTACGCAAATTAATCCACAATAATCTCTGACTGGTTAAGCATCTGAAACCTGGTACAGGTGCATCAGGGTAAAGCGGTCGCCCATTTGGAACAAGGAATGGGCATAGATTCAATTCCGTTTGAAACCATACCCGTGAAATCTCCAGATGTATCCTCCGTGGATTATTGCAGCTTTGGACTGCTGAAACCTGCCCTTGGAAGTAGACGACCCCGTACATTGGACAATTTATGGAAAGCCTCTGAAGAGGGTGGGCATAGATCGACCTAAATTCTCTGCAGTGAAATTTTATTGAATGGAAACTGCGATGCAGAGCCATAATTTGACATCACGGGCACCAGATAGAACATCACAGAACATGGCGGCATGGTTTCTCATAGACTTATGACGCTTGCAAATCGTTTAGTTGTAATGTAGTCAACCTCTGTAATTGGCTCCTTTTGGTTCCTCTTCAAGGTCTTCAGGTTGCATATCACATCCACATTCCGAATCCCATACTTCGTTTTGATACTTCAAAAGTTTTCACGATTTCAGTTGATGCTGCTGAATTTTCAGAATACCATTGGCTTAAATACAAGATACTAATCTATTATGTCTTTGTCTTGACATATTAATTTGATCGTTTCAGCTCTGGCTGTGTGCACAGTGATATTTTTAACTGACACATGCTTTTCAATGGTGCTTAGAATTGCCTTTAAGTGCTTACCATAATGTATGTACAATAATTGGTGGGAAATAGGAGCTATTGTTTATCCTTTCAGATTTCTCTGTTGACTTATGATTTTCTCTATGGAATAGGTTCTTGTTTCTTATTAGGGCAGTAACCTCTTCCTTAATATCGGCAAAGCCTTGAGATTGTCTTAACCCCTTCCTGAACTTCTTCTGATGATTTTAATTGTGCTTAGCTGTTTGAGGTTAATTTTGAAATCTATGAGAGTTAAAACAACTAGAAATTTAAAGCAGCATAAAATTAAAACTTTGACATTTTATCACCAATCTTTTCTTAATATAATATAGAAACCCTTTTTTAAATTACCTGTTTGATATTAGCCACATGCAACCAATGGAAATTTTATAAAATAATATTTATAACATGCTGCTCTCATAATGAAGAGTGTTGCTTTTTGATGAAATAGCGACACGTATTTGATCTTATATACAGAGTGCCTTTGCAAAGGATGTTGAGATACCTAGCGATGTTCTGCACCTTAAATAAACACAAGTTTTCTCATACGTTTTGTCCAAATTGCATACCTTAAAGGAGTAAAAAGCTCGTGAAGTTCGGTTAAACTATGCCCATAGCATAAACAAAAGTGCATAAAAAAAGTAAACACCACCACATGTTCCATTAATAGGTTTCTGCGAACTACTTACGCACTAATAATATGTTGGCCCTAAACTCAACCACTCTCACAACCACTCAACTCGCTTTAAAATCGAGTGACAATTGAAAAAAGCGTGTTTAATTGAAGTATGTTTTCGATCACGCAGTTTCCATTGGCTTTATTTGGCTTTCCTGTGAGAGTGCTTGACTTTAGGGGCAACACATTAGAGCACAGGTAGTTCGCAGAAACCCATTAATGGAATACGTGGTGGTGTTTACATTTTTCATGCGCTTTTTTTTTACATTATAGGCGGAGTTTAACCAAGCTTCACGAGCTGTTTACTCCTTTAAGGAATGCAGTTTCGACATAACTTATGAGGAAACTTGTGTTTACTTTAAGGTGCAATACATCGCTAGGTATCTCACAACATCCTTTTCAAAAGTACCCTGTATAATTAGCTTATATAGCTAGATATCTTAAGCTACTTTTATATTTCAAAATAATATTTACACTTACTCATAGCATTGTACTCTCAGAAAGCATTTTTTTATATTTCGCGAGTTTGAACTGGCTTTGAGAGTCTGTAGTACAATACCACAATATAGAGCGGGGAAAAACAATTCAAACAAAAGCAGAAAATACTGTTTGGCTTGATGTCATAATTATTTTTAAAGATAAATAGAAATTATTATAATTTTTTTAATACAAAATCATCACACTCATTACAGAGAACAAATGAAATTGAACTTCACGACATCAGCAATAATAGGAGAGAGAATCGCGTGGTGCTTATTTACGCGAATTATTCAAATGACGTGTTTATGTTGGAGAGCTCATATTATAATTTGACATTAATTCATATGAAAATCCACAGAAAAATAATTTACAAAATTATTTAAAACATTTCTTTACCATTTTGTCATGAAGAAAACTGCCTAAAACATGATTGTTTTCATTTTATATTAACTTTCTTGTATTATTCAGAAAAAAATTGAAATTGCATGTTTCATTCTGGGAAACTATTTAACGATTTGTATTACTTTTTCCAAAAATATTGAAATATATAATATGGAAATAAAAAAATGCAACACCTAGAAGGAATTGGTCGATTTATTTGAAATTTTGCACACAAGAAACATTGGCGGCATACAAAAAATTAGTCAAATTGCAAGACAATATGTCCAGAAGAACGTTTTACAGGGTGGCTCCCAAGCCCGTTCTGAAGAATTGTTCCGACTAGATTTGCATGAAATCATCAGTTTCGCATCTGCATTGTACTGGAACAGTGGACTCTAGGTGTAGATGACAATAACTTCAATACCTTGCACACGCCGCTGTGCTCCTGTGCAACAACTCATGTGTTGTCATCAGCGGTTTGCAGATGGAATGCACTCACATAGACCTGGTTCTAGACGCCCACGCACTATTCGCCCACGCCAAGACCATCGAATTGTATGATAAGGTTTGAGCAAACATTTGGCATCTACGGCAGATCTACAGCTTTGTCAACACAGACCATTGTAACCACTTGCTAGCTGCAGGACTGCAGGCACGGGTCCCTCTAGCCAGACTCGCAGTTCTGCAAGAACACTGTGGTCTTCAGTGATGAGAGAAGATTCTGACCGTACACCACTGATGACATGTACACGTGCATCAAAGAGAAACAGAGTGCAGTCTTGCAGAGTGCATCTGTCTAAGGCACACAGGTCCAAGCCCTGTTGTAATGGTGTGGGGTGCGATCAGTTACAACTCGCGATCAGCCTTAGTGTTTGTGGATGGAACATTGAACAGCATTAGGTATGTCCAGCAGATTGTGGAAGCTGTTCTGCTGCTCCCCTTCTTGCAACAGGAGGCTAATATATTTTTCCAGCTGTATTACGCCAGTCCACACCTTGCCCGTATTAGCTTGCAGACCTTACAGCATGTGGCACTACTTCACTGGCCAGCACAATCTCCAAACTTTTCATTAATTGACTATGTGTGGGACATTTTGGGACGTAACTTTCATCGTCGCTGCACACCAGCTGCAACAACTCCACAATTGTGCCAGCTTGGTCAGGAGCCTTGGAACAAGCTACTCCAAGATGATATCCAACATCTTTTTAACCACATGCATGCAGGAGTCGAGGCCTACATTTAAGATCGCGGCGGTTATACGATCTAGTAAAGTGGTCATTTGAGGCATGGAAACCACCCTGTACAGTTCATTCCAAAAGCGTTTTCACTTAGTTGAATGATGTTCGACTTCCTTGCATTACATTAAATCAATGAGATTAATCGCTCCAAGCAAGAAGTCGAATTCGAATCACGTTGGACTTTATTGTTTCTTAGCAACAGGGATAGGTAGGCATAATGAGTGACGTCAAACTGTTTTAATTGAAATCTGATTTTGAGCCTTTATTAGGAAAGTTTTTCTTTATTAATAATATATCAATGTATACTATTATTATTTTAGCAGAAATGCAGTATAATAACGTGAAAACTACACGAGGAAGTAAGCAATAAGTTGGCAACAGCACGCTCAACAATATAATGGCGAATACACGAATTGAATCATGACATGTTTTTCATGAAATAATCAGTAGAAGAAAATTAATTTAAGCAAGGTGCACACTTAACAAAATAATAATACATAAAGTGTAAATCTATTATGGTATTTCATAGGGAATACCTACCAATCTTTCGAAATGAAATACAGATCTTTTGGGTTTATGTTTGAAAAAAAAAATGTATTGGTAAAAAAAATTGCATTTTCATCCATGATGGGAAAAAATAATGTATAACAATGCAGTATCTTATACAGGGTGATTATAAAGTCACGATACATTTTGGTGAAAAATCCGTTTTATTGCAGCAATTCCAGTATGCATCAACCAGATTTCATACCAGGACACATTCTTAGTACATTTCAGTGTGTCCCCCTTGCACATCCCGGCACAGCTCCCAGCATGCCACCGTGGCCTGGAAAACATTGCGCAACATAATAATATCCTCGACATGTTGGATCAGTTCCTGGAGCCACAGTGGGAGATGATGGGATTTTGGGATACCGTTGTGTTCCAACAGGATGGGGCACTGCCCCATTTGCCAATGTCGTTCAGGACTACCTGAATCGCGCATTCCCAGGCAGATGGATTGGTCGGGGCTCGCCAAGACTGTGAGATTCACAGTCCCTAGATTTGACCCCCATGAATTTCTTTGCGTAGGGTTTTTATCAAGTCCAAATTGTACCAGATCAAGATCACCCACCATTGCACAGCTGAAACAACGGACTATAGCCGCGGTGGAGGACCTTACACCGGCTATGTTGCGCAATTTTCTGGGAGCTGTGCCAGGATGTGCAAGGGGGACACACTGAAATGTCCTAAGAATGTATCCTGGAATGATATCTGGTTGATGCATACTAGAATTGCTGCAATAAAACGGATTTTTCACCAAAATGTATCGTGTCTTTTTCTTATAAAATATAAGCATAATACAGGGTGAAAATTAATTTCACTGCCGAACTTACAGAGGTAGTAGGGATAGTCGAAACAAACAACTTTTCTTTATACCAGTTTTGCGAGAAAAATTTATTTACCAACACAGAACAGTTACAGAAGTTGTTCAAAGTGTCTGTGCCATTCCACGTATGGTGGTTGTGGCAATTGAAGAGACCATCCTTGGTGAACTGTGCTTCATCAGAAAATAAAACAACTTCACCAAACGCGGGATTGACGGCAACATTCCGAAGATACCAGTCGGAAAAGTGCACACGCAGTTGGTAGTCGTTGGGTCGCAAAGCCTGCATAGTCTGTTCGTGGTATGGAAGTTGCCTATTGTCATGCATGACGTTCCAAACAATTGTTTGACGGTTCCTCACAGCATATGTGATGGCACGGGTGCTTGTTGAGGGATCCTCTGCAAACGGTTGCAGTATCTCCTCTTCCACACGTCCTGTTCTCACATGTCTGGGAATTCTGCTGTAACTGTCCTACGTTGATAAATAAATTTTTCTTGCAAAACTGGTATAAAGGAGAGTTGTTTGTTTCGACTATCCCTACTACATCTCCCAAGTTTGGCAGTGGAATTAATTTTCATCCTGTATATGGCGGCATGAACAATTTCGGTATCAAAATATTACAGTATTTAAAAAGTAATAACTAAATATATCAATGTTCAAAATACAGGAAAAATAAATAAATAAACTAAATATTTATTGATGAAAATAGGAAAGAAAATTCCACAGCTTGGATTCGAACCGGAAAATATCAGCTCTTTGAAGGTTCCCGGTTCGAATTCAGCCCGTGGAGTTTTCGTTCCTATTTTCGTCAATAATTTAAACATCTGATGTTTTACGTAGGATAAATCCTCCTCGAACATATATTGCTTTGTTCTTGAGATATTCTTAAATATTTGTTGCTTTGTTTTTAATAAATGCGTTAAATATTTCATCTGCAAAGTCGATGTTAGTGAAATAAAAAGCAGCGATTAATCTTTTCAGTTAAAAGCACTGTAATTCGCCCACACCAACCCATAAACCTCATCCCTATTTCCACTCTGGAGGGCCAAGTCCATTTTAATCTTTTACGATGTTCTTAAAACTAATAGACTTTATAATCGATCAACTTCGCTTAGCTTAACTCCTGCCAAGCAAGTGAAAACGCTTTTGGAATGAACTGTACAACATTCTTCTAGACATATTGTCTTGCAACTTGAATCATTTCTTGTATACCATCAATGCTACATGTGTGCATAATGTAAAATAAATCAATCCATTCCTTCTGGGTGATGCTTTTTTGCCAACAGTTTATTACAAAAATTTTCAGACCAAAAGAGTCATTTATTATTTCACAAAAATCGGGTCCCGAGTTATATCAGATATCACTTATACCTTCAAAAGATGGCCTGGCATAAGATGGTTAAAGTCATTGGCTTCAGATACTAATTGGACATCTGACTTTCTCTTGCGGATATTTTCGCATATTACTTTCGCTATCAACCAACATGTCCTCAATGGATTTGCCTTCTTTTAGCCGCATGTATTGAAAAAACTGAACTTGGCTTAAGCAACTTGATCATGGTATCGAACTTCCCATTTGTATTCTCATTTGAGTTACGATAACTCATTCTATAAACACCGCAACTTACAAGTAGTGCCAAAAATAGTCGTCAAAAATAGAAACTGTATATAGGGATGCCACCGTAACACCCGCTTAAGAGAAGTGCCGCTCGAGTGTTTAAAAATTGAAACCAACTTTAGGGATCACGCCGTTTACCTTTGGAAAGCGACGAAAAAATAATTCAGGGTTACATCCTGTTTTATTGCTGATACGCAACGAAAACTAGTTTTATTTTTTCTTTCTGTTTTATCGCTGATCGGTCTACGTGAGTTTAACATTGTATAATCCTAAATATGTCAAATTTCGTGATGCTAGTGCCAGAAAAGTTTATTGGTAAGTTGCGCTTAGGATACCGACAAGAAATATTGACTTTCCCTCCCGGGACACCCTATAAAGGGTGTCTCACCTAATATGAATCAATAGCCAAACTCTAAAATACTAATCTGACAGAGTACTTTGGATGGAAGAATTATTGTACTTTTATCTGAGAGGTTTTCATGTGTATTCCATTTTTGAAAGAAAAACTGACACCAATTTCGAATATGGAAAAAATGTGCAATGGATGGTTCACTTTAGATGAGATATCCTGTATATAAAGTAGAAAGTTTGTTTGTATGCTTGTTTGTTTGTTTGTTTGCTTGCCTGTTTGTTGTTTGTTTCTTACACAAATTTACAGTTTTATTCCAGTTTTATTTTGAGGAAATTTTGTATATAAAAGTTTCCCAGAAGTCAGGTCTCATAGGTGAATAAGTATTATAGCGAAATTATAGCCTTTGTTTCAAATAGAAAAAGCATTACGGCACACATCTTGAATTTGATGCCCCTCTTGAGACATGCAGGTAATATTGGAAAGCTTATTGTACATTTTGGTGTTGAAATTATATTATTGAAGCTTTGTATTATATTACTGAAATGTGATCTTCAGTTTGTCAATTTATTAATGCACATTGCTTAACCTTGTTGTTGTGATAACGCAATACCGCCTAGAGAGAAAGCCTGCTCACGGAAAAAATCATACATTTTTACATCACTTACGGTAGGGACAATTTCTGGATTGTTATTTTGTAGAAATATGGTTAACAATACCCTACCGTAGGTGATGTAACAATGTATGATGTTTTCGTGCTCAGGCTTTGAGTAGAGAAGGTGTTGGATAACGTGCCACGAATGTCGTCTTGGACATCTGTAATGGATCGTGGCAACACCTCCTAAAGAGAAAGCCTCTGCACGGAAACCGTCATACATTGTTACATCATCATAGTAGTGCAAATTCAGGGTTTATTATTGGTAGAAATACGAATAACAATGCACTACTATAATGATGTAACAATGTATGACGTTTCCGTGCAGAGGCTTTCTCTTTAGGAGGTGTTGATCGTGGACGTTTGTTGTACACACGAAATAAAATTTCATTATTTTATATGAATCCGGACTTGAACGAACCCTGTATAACATTCTTGCGAGTCGTTCATTTAAGTATCCCATTCAAAAACCGACAAAAGATTTTTTTGACCTTTACTCTTACAAATATACAGTATATCACACGAAATTACATTTTGATAATAACGAAGCCAATCTTAAGAAAGAGATAAAGATAAAGAAAAATAAACTGCATTTTAATATAAAACAATGGATTATCAAATAAATTTAAAATTCCGCATCTCACCAGAGAATAATATCAGCCTGAAGTCAATCTCAGCCTGAAGTTACTCTCGTGTCTAATTACGAAATTAATAAAGCACACGTAAAGAAAAAATGCAAAAACAAATTTGAGCAATTTAATAATAAAAAATATAAATTTACATATTATTTCTCTCAAACGAGTTCGTCTCTTTTAATGCAATAAAAATATGCATGTAATTCTATGAGGCGGGAGAACAGTCTACCAATTAATTACATGGAAACTTGAAATGAGGAAGGAATTCATGAAAAAATATTCACAATTTTAAAACGAGTTTGAATATAATTTGTAAGTAATAAAAATTAGGTTGCAATTTCATCTGAACAGGGTCTTCCCTTGAAGCTAAGTAAATGAAGATAGGAATCTTTAAATTACTCCGTAAACTAGGGCCAAATTCAAAGACCTAATATGGGCTCAAGGCAGAATATTTTTGATGGTATTTGATAGGCCCTAGTCTTTTTTTATAAATAACTTTTTACTAGCCCTAGAAATTATACTCACCCCTGCGGTGAACGAAAACAGTCGGCGCAAGGAGCTGAACACATGTCAGCGATACTCTCTGACAGTTATTGGAACGCCTCAAGATTTAAGGCTTCAAATAATTGTATAGGAAGTGGTCAGTAAATATCATTCGGTGAACCATATAATAAGCACCTAAAGAACATTATAATAAAAAATTCGTCAAGCTCCATGCGTAAAGATATTGATTACAGTATTTGATACCGATATGTTGGTTTTGTATCTGTTTGAAAGCCAAATTGAACGGGAAATTTAACAAGAAAAAAATAAATAAATAGCCTGAAATAATATTATACAGGATATAGGTGAATCATATTTAAAACTTGCACATAAAGAAAAATTAACTAAGAGTTGAAACCGTTTGCATGCCATTGTAAGGATAAATCTCATGCGGTCGGAATTGTGGTATATTGAACGAGAAGAGTTAATCGAATTCAAATAAGGTACGTCTCATTCAGTTAGGAGCAAAATGATAAGACCACTTATATTTTTTCTTATAATACTGGTTTACAATGGAAAAATATTCGAAATAATTTGAACTAATTTCTGCTTATCTACCCATGCTGAATAAAAGCTGATAAGTAAAAGTCGTTTATCAGTTTTAAGTTTTCACGATACCTGATATTTTCCAAATTTAACGATTCTACCCTCATAGAACTTGATAATGCTGATATTTATTTAGTTAGTTGGCAACAAATGTTAAAAATATTGTGTTTTAATGCTAACAATATATTGGAATAAACTTAAAGATATTTTAGAATAATGAATTTTTGTTACTTTATTTGCGAATGGGATAGTCGTGATAGAAAAGAGCATTATATAAATAAGGTGTGGCCTCATCGTCAGTCCCTTCAACCTGAGCAGAAAAATGTTAAAAATGACCCTTTAGTTGACCCACAAAAAAGTGTCACTTCCACCATTGCATATAAAACTAGGGCTGATGAAGAATTTCGTAAAAGCAATGAACAAAAATGGAGCTGCTTTCAATATCTTCGCCAAAATTTTCAAGCTTAAGTGAAACTAAGTTTAAGGAAGGTATATTCGTCGGTCCTCAAATAAGAAATTTATTTCAAGATGATAAGTTTGACTCTACTTTGGAAGGTAAAGAAAAAATGCCTGGGACGATTTTCGCCTTGTCGCAACTAACTTCTTGGGTAATAAGAGGAATGACAACTATGCTGAACTTATTGAAGATATGTTACCTGAAGAATACTTTTTTATAGTCAAATATTGTAGACTAGTGTAATTGGTAAATTAAACCTTATTTATAAATACTGGCTGGTGTCAACTGTTTGTTTTTTTTATAAAACAATAATGTTAAAACTTCAATGAAAATTACAAATTAGGTTTTTATTTATTAACAAAAATGTCCTTTATTTGCAATTTGCAAGAGTGCAAAATGATAACGCCACTACAAGAATGGGAGAAAACAGGTATTATTACTTAGCAATTATATTTCCGTTGCACTTAATGACATCAAGACATCACTTATGCATTGAATTGCTGAGATTTTATGGATCACGGAGAGCTGTAGCATCCCATTCAGAAAGAATTGCTGACTTTAGCTCTTCTTTTGTGTTGAATTGTTTTATTATTATTATACTGTATTTCACGGGATTTTAAACATCCCGGATAAAAAAAAAGGTAAATAACGGAGTAAATACTCAAGTTACTTCCCTACTATGGAGTCACTGATTATTATTATTATTATGCACTCAACCATTTATCTGAGCTAGGTCTCTGTCTAATCTTTATCCAATCACATAAAATAGTTTGAATATGGCGTTGATGCTTAGTATAATTACTTCGACCACATCTAATGATATTTAGTCCCATTTGCAAAGTTAATGAGTTCCACAAATGGATACAATTAAAAGGAAAGAATTTCCCCCGCCAATTCGAGATCATGGTAGGAGGTTGAATCAATAACCATTTCACTTTTCTATTTTGAGAGGCTATGTTCAACCAGGTTGAGATAAAATGGGCCGGGTGCGTTTGTATAGTCAGGGCCTTTACAAATTCTTTCAGTTTACCAAGAAATAAGACGGATTCAAAGATTAACAGATCCAAATCGCAACAAATCTGAGTAATTGATTGTTTCCAAGTTAAGTTAAAGGCGGCACGTATAATATTATTATAAGCCACTTTCAACTTCATCAATAGATGCTTATTAACAGGACACCAAATTAAAAGACCATAAAATATCTTAGGTAAAACCTTGTTCTTCAATATTGTAATCATTTCTATTTTATTAAGAGTAGCGCGGATTCCTTTAACTAAAAATCTTAATTTCTTACATTGACTAATAACATTTTCAACCTGAAATACAAATTTCAAGTTACTGTCAAAAATGATGCCAAGAATCTTCTGTCTATCACTCTTCTGGGAAGGTGTTTTACCAATAATAAAGGTTGTGGTTTTATTTTCATTAATTTCCATACCTCTACAAGTGAACCATTCCTGGATGCTTCTAATATCGTTACTAATCTCCAGGTCAACCTGACATAGCATTTGGTCACAGTACGTTTTCGTTAAAATAATGTCATCGATGAAAGCTCTTAATTTAAAATTGAGGTTTAAGTTGAATATAGGTCGTAACAATGTCACAAATAGTATATTACTGATCGAGGATCCTTGCAGAATCCCACGTTCAGAAGCAACAGAATATGTATCGTTACCCAATCTTATGTTATTCTTTCGTTTGCTGAATAAATTTTTTAGTAGACTCAAGGTCTGACCCGATATACCAACAGAATTCAATTCTGAAAATAATTGCGCTCGCGATACGGTGTTGAAAGCTTTAGCTATATCAACGCATACTATTACCAAAAATTGCTTGTCATCTAAGGCATTTACCGCCTCCAATAATATTGTAATTAATAAATCTTGAGCCGATGTATTTGGCCTGCTTCCAAATTGCTCCCGAGGGAGACATTTCCAAAAGTAATTATCATCGGTTGAAAAACAATATTTTCTATAATCTTATATATGGTGGGCAAGACGGATATAGGTCTGAAGTTTTTCATACCGTTCTGGTCACCTGATTTAAATACTGGTCGAATGAAGGTTTGTTTTAAAGCTGCGGGAAAACATCCTGTGTCCCAAATTTCATGTATCAAGCAGGCCAATAAACAATTACCCTGATAGCCCCAATATTTTAGGACAAGGTGGTTCAAAACACCCTGATTTTTCTTAAGTTTCACTTATCTCCTCGTCCAATAAATTTCTTGCACGAGGTTGTTCGGCAGACTCCAATCAATTTTGGATTTGATGAAATCACTTGAAATCGGTTTGGGTAACTCCATATCTAAAGGATTGTCAATCCATTTCAAATAATCAATAGCGACATTTTGCTGTAAATTATTGTCATATTTATTTCGATCCTTCCCAACGAATTTCCATAACTCAAATTGGTTATTTACGTTAGTTAAAAATTTCCTTTTGGCTTCTCATACTTTCCCCTTGTATAATTTATTTAGTTTTTTTTTAATTGCATTATATCCACCTCTTCTTTGAATTGCATTACACGTTTATAAATTTGTTTTCTTAACATCCATAATTCAGTAATTTCCGATGTCCACCATGATGTATTTCTTGGGTGACTGTAGGAAAACATTAACTTATTCCAGCTTGACCCAGCAAATATTCCATAGACTTAACAAGAATATCAAACATTGCGTCGACATTGTCCGCTTCAACAAACGTGGACCAATCATAGTTCACCAAAAGATTTTTAAAAGTAATCCAATTTATGTCCTTAAAAGAGAATTTCATGCCAATGCAACAGGGTTCGGTCTTATGTAAATTAGTATTACGATTGATTTCCAATTTCACTGATATTGAAAGGTGGTCACATTTAGGTAAGGGTTCCAATTTTAGATTTCCGATTGTTCAGGTACGCGGAACGAAGATTTGATCAATGACTGCGGCTCATGAATTTGTAATACGCGTGGGGCTATCGATAATTGGTTTTAAATTCAGTAAAGTAGCAGTTTCAATTAAAATATTCCGTGCAAGAGTAAACTTTGAAAAGTCAAGGTTAAAATCACCGAAAATGATATACTCGTGGCCAGTATTAAGATCTTGTAAAAGATTAATAACTGTCTGTATATCAACAGAGTTGGGTCGGTAAATTATCAAAATTTTTACATTTATCGATCTAAAGCCGCATTCCACTAATAAAAAGTCTAATCCTTGTATTGACTCACTTATAATTGTTTGAACTTTAATGCCTTTTTTAATTAGGAGGGCTACTTCTCCTCCTCGAGATGGACGATCCGTTCGTATCATTGTGTAGTTCTCAGGACAGACATTAACAACAGTAGTATCTCGTGTAAGTCATGTTTCGACCAAGGCACAAACTTTGTATATTTTTAGTTTTAATCCATATTTCAATATCATCCAACTTATTCAGGACCGAGCGTACATTAGCATAAGCGACTGTAATAAATTCATTAATTGTTAAAGTTCTTGTCCTTTCCTGTGAAATTTGAATTTGGCTAGGCTTGCCTCGCATAAATCGGTCCCCGATAGACATCATTCGAAAGGGTAGGGCTTTTGCCTCGAAAGTTACGTACCATTAGTCCTTTCGGCCATTTCAGCTGGTACCATAATGGCTCATCCTTATTTTGACTAATTCGTAGGAAATAATAATTTGATTGCGCACCACTTTTCGTTTGCCATCGACCACATTCCAATACGTTAATATTTTGGGCAATTAATTTTTCTGCTAAAGTGCCAGGATTAATCGAAGAATCTAAGTTGCCAATGCAGAGTCTTGCGCTTGAGGGCGGTCTAATAGGCAAATCCCAACAATCCTCTCTTCCATCAGTTATTTGCCCATTAAGTCTATGTTTACTTCTCGCGTTGTTAAAATGATGTCGATATTCCCTAGTTTGCTCACTTTGTTTGTTACCTTGATTTTCATTCTCAATTTGCAATTTATTATGCTTACGATGGAAATCCACACACGAATTGATTTCCAAAAGAGTTTTCTCCGTTTCGATTACCTTCATCATCTCGTTGTCCAAGTTATTTTCTACTGGGAGGCTATCTTTGGTAAGTCTTATATTACAGTCACTTTTCTCCTTTTATTGTTGCCCCATTAAATTAATAATTTCTTTAACTTGAAATGATCGAGAAGGCTCCTGTTAAGCATCAGCTTTACTTTATTAGTCGACGGACAATTAATATGTAGGAGTAATTTAGTTAAGGTCGCTTCCGCTGTTGCAATTAGTTCTAACAGTTTATCGGTCATTTCATTTACCATCTGTGCCATAAGAGATTGCACTGATTCCATTATCCCCATCACTATGGATGATATTATTGTGTCATGATTAATAGTCGTTTTCAAATTCATTACCTGGTATTTTTCAAATCCTGCCATTCCTTAGTGATTATATTCATTTTGTTTAATAATTCCACATAATTTTTATGATAATTCTTATTACTTTCTTCTTCTTTTGCCCGATCATGGGATAAAGTCTGACAATAGATGGCGTCACTCATTTTGGTTGAATTTTTTGACTCCATTGAGTGAATACTTTCTTGCAGTTCAACAAATTTCTTCGTTAAAATATCTCTATAATCTGTTTTCTGCTTGCCTTTTATTCCTGGTCGCTCCAGGGCATTTTCTTTCAAACTCATCCAAAATAAATGTCCATGAATTTGACGGTATGTTAGGTTGATTTTGCTCCTGTTGACAAGCTTCCTCCGACGTGGCTGCGGCCATTCTCATGTCCATCTTGAGAATAAACACGACGAACAATTATGCCCCACAGGTTATCCACGGTTCAGGTCGGGACTAATGGATGGGAGTCCAATACAGTGATGTTTTGTGCAGCAAACCATTGCATTGTGTCTTTGGCGGTGTGAATGCTGCAGCTGTCTTGCTAAAAAATATAATTATTTCAAGCAATTTTGGCTGCAGAAGATACTCTTAAATAATAATGATTATAAGCTGGAGATGCGCTCCAATTCTGCGATCTGGATTCGAACCAGGAACCTCGACTATCATGGCAGACGCCTCTACCAATTGGGCTATCGCAGACACCTGGACAGCCAAGCTGTCTCAAGGTGTCTTAAAGACAACCAATTTGTCACGGTTGAAAGCCCAATGGGAGACGGGAACCTGGCCCGCAGATCGAGAATTTCTCCACTCCAAACCCATTTGGTAGAGGCGATAGCCCAATTGGTAGAGGCGTCGGCCTGACAGTCGAGGTTCCTGGTTCGAATCCAGATCGCAGAATTTTTCCTTCCATATTTCAATCGAAAGAAGATACTCTTCCTTGGTTTTCATGCACTTAAGTCTGTTTGGTCGTCCCTCAAGAAAGGCCTGTTTAAGCTTCCCACCTACTGCAAAGCCAGCCCATACCATGACTGATCCACCATCTTGCTGTCTTTTTGAAAAATACGTTAGCTCCTTTCTTATATTATGCCAATAGGAGTGAATTCTGTCTGCTCCATCAAAGTTAATTTTTTTTCATAACTAAAGATGATTTTGGACCAGACCGTCTTCTCCAAAATGTGCTCATCTGCAAACTTCATCGTGGCATCTTTTGAGCTGGTTTGAGCCTTAGTGCAACCCTAGGCCTGAAAATTCCATGAAGTTGGACCTGTGAATTGTCCGCCTAATTGTCCACACAGATGCTTTTATTCAAGTTTTATGTCCAATCTGTTTTGCACTCTTTTTTTGTGTAAATGCCTTCCTAACAACAAGGCCCTCTGCTCTTCCTAACATCACTTTTAGCCTCCCAGTTGATTTTTTGTGCCGTATGTGTCTTTATTCTTCAAAACGTTTAAGACTGCAGTCTTAGAACGACCAATATTGACACTGAGCTGTCGGGTAGACCAACATGCCTCGTGGAGAGCCAATATTTTTCCCTTCATTACTTAATGCTGCACCTCGCCATTTTGAAATGTTATTACAGAAAGCAAGAGAAACACAATTATTTGCATACTGTATCAACCTATTCCTTTAAGCGGGGGTGTTTAGTTTCATAGTTTCACCCATTCTTGAAATGACCTTATCATTTTGCACTCTTGCAACTTGCAAATAAAGGATATTTTTGTTAATAACTAAAAATATAATTGTTATTTTCATTGAGGTTTTAACATTATTGTTTTATAACAAAACAAACAGTTGACACTAGCCAGTATTTAAAAATAAGGTTTAATTTCCAATTATAAGAAAAAATATAAGTGGTCTTATCATTTTGCTCCTAACTGTATTTATACAAACAAGTGTACAACTGCCATTATTATATCATACAAAAGCCTACAAGATTTAGATAGCTTCCCCATTTGGCTTTCCTCCATTGTTCAACTGTATCCTGAAAAAACAGACACAAATGGATAAAAAGTAGCACCGCTTAGCGGAAACATTTAACATCGTTTTAGTCACTTCTTAATTACAAATGGATTACAATGATAGGGAAAGCTTTCCCACTCACACTTCGACAAAAAATAACGTAGAATATCAGTTTTTTGTATTAAAATCAATTAATCTTTATTCAGTTTTAACATTTTTCATAACTGCATAAGCGACTGAAACAATGTGAAATTTTGTCGTTAGGCGGTGCTAGTTTTTATCCTTTTGCGTCTACTTTTTTCGGGCACGTTTGAAAGATAGGCTTTCTATATCTTGTAGGCTTTGATCATACACATTGAGTTAATTCTTACGATTGTTTTGAATTAATAGACAGTTTGTGATTTTTAATGATAAACATTTGAACATTTATTTGAACATTAATATAGTAATAATAAAAGAAAACGGCAGGGGATCATTGTGGTAACAGTTTGTACGAAAAATAAATATGACATTTACTTCATCGTCAATTTTAATCTTGATGTTACTATTTTCTGCCATTGCCATGGTCTGTGGTCATGATCTTAATGCTTTTGAAAAGGCAAAGATTTGCACTTTGTCCATCTTTTATCCATTCTGTCAGATGCCTTAAAACTTGTTTTCGTTTAACTTCTGTTTTTCGTATTCATCTATCCATTTTCATAACGAACTGTTCCCACAATGTTGGCAGTGCACAGATGTCCAAGATGTCTCGAGAAGCAACAGGGAACTTGGTGTGCAATTTTCGTATGAGGAAACTCGTGTGCATTTATCTGTCCCATCAGCTCGTTTCGTGTTTTGGGCAGATTCATAATGGACGCCGAACTGTAGCTCCGTGAAGAACAGCTTGATTGGTTTGGTTTGGTTTGGTTGGTATTAATGTCCCTTTCAACTACTATGGTCATATCAGGACGGCGTTATGGAGGCCGCAAATTTTGTCTCGCAGGGGTTCTTTAACGTGCAGCCGACAAATGTCTACACTGGACCAACGGCTTTACTTCCCTTCCGAAAGAAGTGGATGATCTCAGGATGTTCCCCCTGAAAAAATCCTCAGGTGTCAGAGACGATCACGCAACCACTGAGTCACCAAGGCCGATATAAAAGCTTGAACGTACAATAACCCTATTGAATAAACAGGAATTACCTACTACATAAAATGTCTATATAAATTCTGATAAAATATCTATTCTAAATTGTTGATAACTAATATTCGCATCGATTGAAAGAATCCATTTTGAAGATTGCCGAATGCTACCAGGAAAACAAATTTTTGTTTCGCAAAAATGAAAAATCGGTTTCATGTGCACAGCGCAACTTGTTTGATGAAAACAAAAAGTAATCATGAGCAAATACGAAATTGTCATCTAAATCATTTCGTTTTGTTATTTTTTTCATATTAGTCTAATGAAGAGACCACAAGAAAAACAGAAAATCATACATAAGTAAAAACTGAAATATAACTGAGATCAAAAAGTTCCAGGACTAGTTAATATAAAGAAAAATTCATTTACATAGAGTCCGCTTCAAAACAGTCCCCTTGCGAAGCCATACAATGAGTCCAGCGTTCCTGCCACTTCAGGAATGTGTCCTGGAAGACTTTTTGTTGAAACGAGCAAGAAGTACCTTCTATGATTCGCACTGCATCTGCTCAATCTTATCAAACGGCGACCTTTCAACTAAATCTTCTTTTCTGGAAAGAGGACAAAGTCTGCAGGTGCCAAATCTGGCGAGTAGGGTGGGTGTGGAAGCGAAATCATTTTGTTTTTCGCAAGAAACTCACGTGTGAGGAGAGTTCGGTGAGAGGATACTTTGTCGTGGTGGAGCATTCAGTTTTTTTCACGCCACAGATCTAGTCGCTTTAGCTAAAGGCTCTCCCTCAGATTGCTTGTTGCTTGAAATTGCTCGTTCTCAGATTTAATGTCATGATAAAATCGCAGATGACGTGGTCACAATAGCAGCATTTTCTCACTCCCCAATGCACATGAAACAGAAATCCTTTGAAAAGCCGATTTATGAATCTTAGGGCTATAGTTTACTGTATTTGTGTACCAGTCTCGGAACTTTTTGATCTCACCTCGTATATGAACACCTGGTTCAAAAGCCAATAAAGTTTCCTTATTTGAATATGTGACGTACTAATTATTTCCTTATTAAAGGAATTTTAAAAAAGATTGCCATCCACTCTTCAACGGATAAAATTTTTACAAAAAAAGGATCCACTTTTTTTTCATTCGTTAACTTTCTTTTGAACAGATAATAACTTTTTCCTTCAAAAATAGAACTTTTAACTTATTTTTCTAACTCGTGTACATTAAGAAAATATAAGTTACTGTAGAAAGAAATTATTAATGAAAATAGGAAAGAAAATTCCACAGCCTGGAGAAGAGAGGTCGGGAAATAGTCGACTCCAAACTGTCGGGGGAGAAATGGTTTTTGACCTGGCCAAAGCATAACGGATCACATTTTTGCTCTAAGGCAAATATTTGAGAAATCCTGGGAGTATGAAAAAGATGTCTACGCTTGCTTTGTGGATCTCGAAAAAGCATATGACAGAGTTACCCGGGAGAAGCTCTGACAAGGTTGAGACAATTGCTATCATGTCTCTGTACGAAAGCTCTGAGATGTGCGTCTGGATAAATGGCGTTAAGTCAAGACCACTCACCGTGAATGTTGAACTCCGCCAAAGGTGCGTAACCTGAATAGAAAATCTGGGTTTGAGTCGCTTGGGTATTATCGTTGAGGAAATGTGCGTGATTGCGAGCGCCAGAGATCCTGCACAAGGCTACTGCCCCCGCCACCCTAACGGATAAACGAGTTTGAAATGTGGTATAGGATAAAACCCTCATCGACAATTCTTGAGTTATTCTGTATTGAAGAAAACTATCACTAGAAATGTGGGGATTTTAAATTTAAATCTGAACAGAACACAATAACTCTCTTATGGCTGATAACTTCCTACTCAAATCCACTGCTAAAATAGAAAATCATGTTTTTATTCTCGTGGCACAACAGTCCCTAATCTAACACAGCCCATAAACATCCAAGAGTTTAACACAGTATCATAAATACTGTCCTTTAGTCCAACATCAAAGCGACTAAGCGGATGCTTAGTCTAGCTTTCTTGCTTCACAATTCAATATTCAATGATTAATAGGCTCTCCTGAAGATTCTGCTTTTAACACTTCTATACTGTTTTTATTTTAAAGCGAAAATGACTTTAAATAGAGAAAAATAGTCCAGGCCGTGGAATTTACTTGCTATTTTTCTCTATTTATTCATTAATATCGGAGGTAATGGCGTGAAAAAAATTCTCCTAAGACCATTTTCCAATTACACTGGTCGGCAAGAAAATAAAGTTCTCCTCCCTGCAAAAAAATAAATGTGAACTATAAGCCCTATAGCTTTGATATTCTTAAATCTAAATAAGACATCCAAATTGCATTACGTACCATTTTAAGAGAGAGAGTTTTATATTAATAAAAAATGTGTTATCAATTAAAAGACTGCATCAAAATGAAAACATGAATAAAGGTATTATTTTACACAATCTTATTAACAAATTAATGAAGTGTCTGATGAAACCTTATTTTGTTGTCTTTTGCCTCTTGTATTGCCCTTTTGGCAGCTCCCGTAGAAGTGTCCAGCAGTAATCAGATTCTCAGAATAAGGTGGACAGCTTTTTAAATGTAAAACGCAAGATGATAATAGTAGTAATAATAATAAACGAAACCTAATGCCACGCTTTCAGAACTAATGTTTTAAAAATCAATGTACGAGGGGTGTCCAGAAAATAATTTCCGTTTATTTTTAAAAAATCAAGTGTTTATTGAAAATAAATGAAATTTACAAATTGTACTTCAATATATGTATTATTTTTCTATGTAATCCCCACCGATCCCAATACATTTTGTATACCTGGAAACGAGCTTTGAATTCTCTCCTTGTAAAAGCTTGCCGCCATCTCTTTTGTCCAGTTGTTGACTGCTTCCTTGACCTCCTCGTACTATGAAACTTTGAAGAAACTTCGTCGGGCCATTCAAAACAAGAGAAGGGGAATGTTGACTGCAAGTGTGCTCCTCCTCCACGACAATGCTCGGCCTCATGTCGCTCGTGTCACCACTCAGCTTCTTCAGCAGTTGGATGGAATGTATGCCCCATCCACCCTATAGCCCTGATTTAGCCCCTTCCGACTATCATCTGTTCCCGAAATTAAAGGAGAAATTAGCGGGAGAATGCTTCAGCTCTGACGAGGAGGACAAGGAAGCAGTCAACAACTGGACATAAGAGATGGCGGCAAGCTTTTATAAGAAGGGGATTTCAAAACTCGTTCCCAGGTATACAAAAATGTATTGAGATCGGTGGGAATTACATAGAAAAATAATATATATATTGCAGTACAATTGTTGTAAATTTCATTTTTTTTTAAATAAACGGAACTTATTTTCTGGACACACCTCGTAATATTTTCACTTTAACGGCAACCATTCCCCCTTCCTCCACCCCCCAAAAAAATGGTACGTGATTCAGCAATGGTATTTGGAATTAATAGCGTAATGAACGGATATATATTAAGAGAAGGACGAGACACAAGAACCCTGGAATACAATAAATAATAGTTATAAATTAAAAATACAAATTAAATAAAAAATAAGATATAATAAACAAAAATAATTAATCAAAATCAAAATAAAAAGCTGACGTTTCGGATAGAGACTATCCTTTATCAAAGCACAAAAGGATAATTCTCTAAAAGCAAATAGAATATTAGAGAATTATCCTGAAGTTATGAAAGTTGTCGACAATCGACAATCGAGCAGTGGAGTGGAAGAAACAATGTTATGAAAGCTATGAGATTTCACGAATTAATAGCGTGAAATCTATAAGAATAAACCGTTATTTTTACAGGGAGAATTTTGATGCCGACCAGTGTTATTATTAAAATGATTTTGCTGAACATGATTCATAATAAGAAGAAAGAGACCTCTGGTCCAGAACAATTTATTGTCTCGTATGCGCATTTCGGCAACCTTGTAACCTTCAGTCAGCGGAATACAGAATACGTAGTGAAAAAAACGCAATATAGAAGAAGAAAATCGAAACAAGGTTTAAAGAACATATGGCTCATGTTAGATTCGGCCGCTCCGTCAGGTCATCGTAGCTAAACATTTGCTTGAGACCAGTCATAAACATAACGAATAATAATTTAAGACTATTACGACAGATCAATAACAGAAATCTACTGGATGCTTACGAAACATTGGAAATTCGGAAAAAGGACAAAAGGTTTTTGTTAAAGGGGACAACGGCCCCCTAGATGATTCCAAATTATTCAGTTTATTTAAAAATAGCCATATTTGATTTGTAAATGACATAATCAACTCCAAATACCTTTCTAATTATTTTTTTTCTCTTATGTTCTTATTTTATTTGTTTAGTGATATTTTTATATTCTGATTGGTAAACTTGTCTCTTTAACCTCATTGATCACCTTGTGTATTGGTCACTTTCTCCTTTCGCTGATATGAAGCCAGTATGCCTATATGAAGTCATACAAATTAAGGCAATCGTAAAAGAAGCCTCATAATCATATGCTACATCTACAACCCATTTCAAGCATTATTTTTACAGGGTGATCCCAAACATTATTTTAACATGATAATGTTTTAAAGGTGGACATCATTCTACAAAAACCGTGATACAAAAAACGACACCAAAAAGCATTACGGAAACAGTTTTGTATTGTTGTAGCAACGTCTAAGCATTGTTGGCGCAGACTTGAAGCACAAGCCAGAACTGAAAAGTCCGAGCAACTTTCACAGGAAAGCAAAATTAGGCTAATGGAAACTGCGTGATCGAAAACATACTTCAATTAAACATGGTTTTTTTAACTGTCACTCGATTTTAAAACGAAAAAATCTTGCGTTAACAAAATCGCGTCATTGACCACTTTACGTTAGCCTAAATGAGGTTCGGATAGAACATGCATGTTACTACTGATACGTTTCTTGATTGTCGAGGCAATTACTTGCTTACCGTCCTTCCTGAATTATGAACGAGTTCATTTCTGACGTCTAGTAATTACGAATCTTTCAGTGGGCTGTGAAATCGAGTGGTTGAGTTTAGGGCCAACACATTATTAGTGCACAGGTAGTTCGCAGAAACCTATTAATGGAACACGTGGTGGTGTTGACTTTTTTTCATGCGCTTTTGTTTACGTTATGGGCGGAGTTTAACCAAACTTCACGAGCTGTTTACTCCTTTAAGGAATGCACTATCGACAATACGTATTAGGAAACTTGTGTTTATTTTAAGGTGCAGAACATGGCTAGGTATCTCACGACATCCGTTATATACAAGCACCCTGTATAAGGGAACAAAATCCGCATTGTTATCACTTGTAAAAATGAACTATAGTTGGAAACAGTTGTAATAGAAGGAATCATTTTCGTGGCCAATCTTATTAGATAAAAATAATGATTGTGCTAACTTTAGTAATGAATAATTTTAAATTTAAATGTGGGTAGTCTCCTTTTAATGGGGAAAATCGTAAAATTAAAATTTAATAAAAACAAAAAAATAAATAAAATAAAGTCACCAATCTTGAAAAATGATGAAAATACTTGTGAGATGGAAAAAACTTAAACGATGTAGTCTATTGAAGATGTTGTTGATAGTAGAAATAAACTTAGTCTATTGAGGATGTAGATGAAGTCTTGTGAAGATAGTAGAAAACGATAATCTTGAAGGAAGTGTTGGTTTTGAAATACAGATGAAATTTTGAAGAGGGTGATCCAAATATTTGGGATAAAATTTATATAAAACGTTTTCGAGAATATTTCTCATTTGGATCACCCTCTTATACTATCAACAACAATCAAAAAGTTTATTTCTTCTATCAACAACATCTTCAATAGACTACATCGTTTAAGTTTTCTTCCATCTCACAAGTTTCTTCATCATTTTTCAAGATTGGTGACTTTATTTTATTTATTTTTTTGTTTTTATTAAATTTTAATTTTACGATTTTCCCCATTAAAAGGAGACTACCCACATTTAAATTTAAAATTACTCCTTAGATCAATAATATTAAGTAATGAATTTTTAAACCTTTCGGCCCAGTAATATATTTAGTGCATACATTATAAAAGTTTTAAACTAAATAAAAGATGAAATTCAACTTAATCCTGATGTATCATACTTAGTACACGTTTTAGTTTCAATTCTCAGTTATTGCAGCGCTCTCCGTGTTAGCTTCAAATTAACATGGCTGTCTGCTCTCACTCCTATAACAGGTAAGCTGGGGTGGATTTACGTATAAGCCAAATAAACCATGGCTTAGGGCCTCACACTCTGTAAGCCCTCTTCTGTAGGGCTTCTTAGGGTCTCACAATCTTAGTTTAACGTGGTATGGCTTAGGGCCTCATGAAGTCTAAATTCCGTCTCTGCTGGTAAGCGATGTTTTAGGGCTCTAAACCTTTGTATTAGATGCTTATACCATAAATTTTTTTTGTATGACATATCATCTTCTGCCCAATAAAAATTTAATAAGGAGTTCTACAGCTTTAGCACAGTTTACATCACAAAAACGGCTATTTTTAATCGTATTTCTACCAATAATATGCCCTAAATTTGGCAGTTTGATGATGTAACAATGTATGACATTTTTGTGTGCAAGCCTTCTGTCTAGGTGGTGTTGGACTATCCCCCTTTGAAGCAGTTAATAGCAAATTCTAAGATTACAAATCATTGTGTGGTGACCGCAATATCCAGTTTAATAAAGCAAATTTTCAAAATTTTAATGAACACATTTTATTTAAAGTACATACTGCTTTAACATTCATGATAAAACAGTTTTATTAAATGAATGACTGTAGAAAGGTCAGGCAAAGAGCAATAAAATAAAATATTGACAATCATTAGGTAGAAATTAAGAAATGTTTAACGATGGTCTCAAGGTTATGTTCCTATTTTTTAACAGACTTCAAAAAAAGGAAGTTAACAATTCGATGCGTATGTTTGTAATATTGTTGGAATTGCAAAATATTTATATATGTTAGTCTATGTGGGCTTCTAAACAAGTATCCCAATTTTCATAAGCGTGTGTATGTATGTATGTATGTATGTATGTATGTATGTATGTATGTATGTATGTATGTATGTATTGTAGCGTGCTATGAATTGTAATTGCAATTCCCGACACGCCCAGCCTCTATTTAAAGGAAGAAAACCCTCCTCTAAATAGTTAACCCCTTCCCCTCTAAAGTTAGAAGCGCGCCAGAACCCTAGAAAACAAAGAACCCACAAAATAGTCAACCGAAATCACTTAAATGAGCTAATTGCAATTAGCATAAGATTAATTTCATTAAAACAAGAGCCAGTAACAATTTTAGCGGATAAGAAACTTAAGTGATTCAAAGACGACCCATTAAGTTCAGGGCAGAAAATAAAGCGTTATAATAATAACCCCTTTATATTGCCCCTCCCGTTGATTACTTAAAGTAACGCAAATAAGAACTGACAAGTTCCAAACAAATATTTCCTTTATTACAAATAGGGAAAATAATGCCAAGGGTGATGAGTTCTCACAAACTATTATCCAATGATTGAACACCAATTTAAATAGTAAATATTTCAAAGAAGGTAGCAAGCCGACGAGGCGTACGAATACGAGCTGACGACGGGGCTGGAAGGCAAACGGTAGTCAACGATTGGTTAAAGAAAACGCCATCCGCGTTTATTAACGGTAGCCAGGTCTTATAAAGAAAAAAAATACAAAAACATAAAAAAGGAAAAGGAAATAAAATGTTCAGAAACAATTAACAAAAACTTCTAAATTCTTAAGATAACAAGTTTTTCGGAGAAAACAAAGTCATGGCGCAAAAAAATAATTGAATAGGGCAGCAGGGTAAGCTGATTAGTTCATCGAGACAACTCAAAAAATCTTAACAGGAAGACAAAAGCAAGCCCTAGCAATTGCTAACATAGTTCCGAAAAACTGATCAGGGGCTCCGAAGACCTGAAACTTGAAGACAGTAGATAGCTAGAAGCGAGAGTTCAGTATGGTCTAGACATGGAGACACAGCATGGTAGAACGGCGATGTTGCCAAACATGGATCCTCAAACGTCCTCAGGAGACGAAGTGAGTAGCAGGTGGAAAAGAAAAGGCCAAAACAAAGACCTGTTCGGTAAAGTTCGATGCGATCCGAAAACAGGTGACGCCATTAGTTGAGAGCCGAAACTTGATCCAGTAAAGGCAGGTAACGACATAAAGCCAATTCGCCGACCCAGACTAAATTCTAGTCGGTCGCGAATGGCAGAAGAAATTTTGAGCTACGAAGGGTACCGAAGAAAGGCGTCCATGCCTTGGTCGACATCCGCAATCGACACAAAAAAAACCGACGTAAGCTATCCACGTACCGAAAAGATAAAGGAAGTACCTCCAATAAACTGGCAACGAAGTCCAAGCGTTGAGGCGGCGACAGTTTTTCAAGAGCACAAACTGACTTGAAGGTGGCACATCTACGAAGTGAAAGTTGGACCGAGAAACGGACTAAACGGAAAGCCGGAAGACTCCATAACACAAGCCGCTCGCTGGTCCAGGGCAAACCTGGGCTAAGCTTCCCAAGAAGGGGAAAATTTAGGCTAAGTGCCTCAGGCCATGATAAATGCTACGAGGAAGGATCGACTTCCCAAGGAGCGGAGTCGCTGGGGCCCAGACCAGGGCCAGACTGACTAAGGAGCGAAGTCGACGGGGTCAGGACCGAAGCCAGACTGACAAGGGAGCGAAGTCGACGGGGCCAGGACCGAAGCCAGACTGACAAGGGAGCGAAGTCGACGAGGCCAGACTGACTAACTAAACTGAAAAACTGACAGCAGCAAAGAAAAGAAAATAACGCACGCGACTCGGACGAACGCGACATTAGCTAAACGCCAACAATGACGAAGGAAAGGGGATAAAAATTATAACAATCGCGGTGGCAAAAATTAAAAATTATTAAGATAAAGCTAATAAAATTCAACAGCTAGAAGAAATATTTTAATAAAAAAAAATAAAAAAAATTAAGCTAAGGGTAAAAAAAAAATTAAGCTCCACTTAAAGAACGAGCAGAGGTTCAAAACGGCACGCAACAACACATATGTATTATGTATGTATGTATGTATGTATGTATGTATGTATGTATGTATGTATGTATGTATGTATGTTTGTCCACGAATTTCTTAGAAACTAGAAATCGAATTGCAATAATTTTTTTTATTTGATTAAGCATCTTTCACCTTAGGGATAAATCTAACTTTCATCAAAATCGGTTCAGTAGTTTTCAAGATATGGACTAATATAGCTAGGCGATAGTGAAAGTATCATTAAAGTCGGTTTATTTATACTATGTTTAATCTTGTTTTATACTCTGTTTAATCTTCTTATTTTTTAATCAGACATGTATTTATAACTATATAGTTTGACAAAAAAATTGTTAATGGGCATAAATAAAATGTAATACGGTTCTAACTCTGATAATAATACTATTATAAGTACTTGGACATAAAACTTGGGTGTTTCAGATAATCAAACATTTGATCATAACAAAAGTAAAATTTTTTATAGTTGCAAACTCTGTACTATAATCTACTGCATAGTTTTACTACTAGAATTAAAACTGCAACTTATTTAGTAAATACTCAAGTATAGGTGTTTCCCTATTATTAAGAAGAATCATATTGAATAGGCAAAAGGCTCCTTAATAAGTTTCAAAATTTACATATATTTACTGTTTCAAATTAGTAACACGTGAAACTCCAAAATGGACGCCTAACAACTTAAACTTCATTGGAATTACATTTTAAAATTGTAAGGAGAAATAAAATAAGTTTTTGATTGGTTAAGGTTCCGAATTCGGACTACACAGCATAATGGCCAAGAAAGATTAAAGACAACCAATAGGACTAACCGCGATCACTATCTATCATTAATTGGTGACATTCCATAATCTTGAAACTTTAAAATTCAATAATCAAAAGAAGATTCAAATTACATTACATCAGAATGAAAAACAGAAGAGAAGGATTTTAACAATAGTTAAAAGCTAACATGTTTACTAAGGCCTTCTTATAAATATTAACAAGTAGTTAAAGTTCCAATCACCAATGTTCAATACACGATCAAAAATTACATGTTTGCAAGTTACATTATTGAAGTAATGAAATTCAAATACAGGAAAATTAACTTCAAAATTTCTCACCACAACAGATGAAACATACCTGAACAAATTGAATCCTGTCAGAACATTATACTGTTTTCATTTCTTATAATGCTGAGAAAAGGAATATCAGTTGCTTTAAATATGATTACTTATTTACTGAATGCAATGAAAATTCGGCTCACATTGGAGCTAAATCCCAGTACAAGAAAAAGAAAGTTAAGTCCCAGTGGATAGCAAGGCTTCATTTTCAGAAAAATTTTCAGGTCCATCGGTATGAAATCTGGATGTGTGTAGTCCATCCAGCTTTAGTTTGCGCAAAATATGATGGCCGTTTCAATTACCGGACATTGTTACAAAAAAAATTAAACAATTAACATGTCCATCAGATTTCGCCCAAACTAAGGCTGGATGGACTATAGCACGGCCTCCTACAAACTACCAGGCCTGAACATGACGTCAATACTGTATTGTTGAAGCACTAAGATTGTGACGTTGAACTAACTTCTGTAATAGTTTGACGTAATAACGTTTTATCTTTTCCATGTTCAGGCCTGGTAATATCTAGAAGGCCGTGACTGTAGGCATCTTTTGAAGCTTGGAATCCACTTTTATTCAGGCTCTGCACAAAGCTCTGATGTCATGCTGGCAGTAACAGCAAATACAGGGTGTAACGTAATTCAGGGACAATAAGTACCTAGCGTGATTCTACACATCAAATTAAGTAAAAAGTTCCTCTTCGAAAATGTCGAAATCTGAAGTCGAAAATGACTAACAATTACGTCATTGCATAGGCAGGACACGTCATTACGACGTATTCCACTGTGCGACTACGTTATCGGAAAGGGGTGGGGAAGATACTTTTCGTTCTGTAGTCGACGCACCGCTACTGGAATGTGCTTAGTCCCGATTCGTTTGAGGTAGTACAATTAATGCATTTGTTATTTTAATTAAATTATGTAAATTAAGTTATTTTCCGTGAGCAACGGTATAAAAATACTAACTGGGGTTTTTGTTACCCGTACTTTCACAAATACCCAGAAGCATATACGCAAATGATGAGTATGCGGACATGCATCTTACATTCAGTGCATGTGACGAAATGGATTTGCAACTGCTGCTTGCTATCGTCAACGTTTCCTGAATCGTCGCCGTACGTTTTTCCGCGTTGACCGGAATTTACGAGAATGGGGAATGTTCCATCCGCCTACGCGTCAACATGGACGTCCACCTATGGATTCAGCTGGTGCAGACGAGGTGCTGGATCTGATGTCCCGCAATCCTTCATGGAGCACACGACAAGTAGCTCGAGAAATAGGACGAGTATCTCATCAATCTGTTTGGAGAATACTTCGCACAAACCTACAGCATCCTTACCACATACAGCGAGTTCAGAGTCTGACATCGGATGACTATCCGCGACGAAGACGCTTCTGCGAATGGTTGGTAGAGATGG
Source organism: Rhysida immarginata (assembly GCA_023313115.1). Classification (NCBI taxonomy): domain Eukaryota; kingdom Metazoa; phylum Arthropoda; class Chilopoda; order Scolopendromorpha; family Scolopendridae; genus Rhysida; species Rhysida immarginata. Next base: position 1,914,931 of record JAHWFO010008810.1, read on the forward strand.
TTCACAACGATGATCAGTTTTTATCATGCGTATTATGGACCGACGAAGCTACTTTCGGGAGAGATGGGATGATGAACTACCGCAATTGACATGTGTGGGCACATGAGAATCCTCACATCGTGCAACAGGCACATCATCAAGACCGTTGTAGTTTTAATGTGTGGACTTGTATTGTTGGTGACTTGATCGTTGGGCCACATTTCTTGCCATCAAGACTAGTCAGTGCAGATTATCAGCTCTTCCTTGATGAGGAATTACCATCGCTGCCAGAAGATGTGAATCTTCGTGATCGAAGTCGCCTATGGTTTCAACATGATGGGGCTCCTGCTAAGAAATCATCTGCATCAAACCTTTCCAAATCGTTGGATCGGATGAGGTGGTGCAGTCGAAGGCCCGCAAGATCTCCTGACTTGAATCCGTTGGACTTTTTCGTTTGGGGTTTCATCAAGAATATCATTTACCAGACGGCTCCTGAAACACCACAAGCCCTTCGACAAAGCATCATTGAAGCTTTTAATGAAGCTAAGGAACGTGAGAGTCTTGCTGCCATACGCAGATCTGTTATCCGTCGAGCCGAGCTGTGTATTCAACGTAACGGAAGTCATTATGAACATCTTCTGTGAATAAAACTAAAGTTAGAAGTCCAACTGCTTTTGTGCAAACTGTACATTTTGGATTATTTAGCGTTTTTACTACCTTATTTTATCTTAGCCTCTTCTTTGCACTCCATTTGGAGAGTTTTCATTGTTTGAAAATAAACGTTAAATTGTGTTTACACTTATCAATTATTATTAATCTGGTTAAATGTTCGTGAAAAAGCTGTTTAATGAGTGAAATATAATGTCAGGCAGTTATTAATCGACGTTGCTTATTTGATTATCAGTTTTTATCGAATGTATGATACATGTAGTTGGTGAAGTGTAAAAGTAAAACGGTGAATGGTTTGTCGCAGTTCATTAAAGCTTCATCACATAGTCGTACTTCACTGCATACACTTACGCCCTTTCTACCTATCAATACATGGATTCTTCCTTTAAACGGGGGAACATTACGTCAATATGACGTAGTTCGCTGGTATTTTCATGAATTTTTCTTATGGTTTTAGACCTATCATACATGGATGTTCGACATTTTCGAAGAGGAACTTTTTACTTGGTTTGATGTGTAGAATCACGCTAGGTACTTATTGTCCCTGAATTACTTTACAACCTGTATATGCTACAAGCATGAAATCATAAAGCTGGAAAAAGAAATCTAACAAGATTCATCCAATCCTCTCAACAATGCACATAAATCTCAAAATCTCTCTCTCTCTCTTGATCCGTATATATTTTGCTTGATCCGTCCGTCATGAAACGACGATGCATGAGCAAGAATACGCGCAGACCAGCAATGTATAACTCATGCAAAGCAAAGTTTCTGCAACAATAGGCCAAAATAAAAAAAATTACTTGAGTTAAATTAAAATCAAGTTTACAGATGCGACTGTTGTGGTACCCGTGGTACGACGGGCTTTATTGCTAATAATAGTAAATGACGCGACAAAAAAAACAAGTAAAAACCTCCTTTCTTTTTAATAATACACTGCTTTGCAATGAAATTGCCCGACCCACAAGGAGTTGTCCGAATGAGCCAAAAGTAGGTATGCAGCAAGAGATACATCTGAACATACCTTTATTACATTATGGAGCCAAAACGTGCACTCGTTTATACAGGGTGTCCCAACGGAAAGCGGCATCACCTCTACCGGCGATGCATTGTTCCAGCCGAAGCCGCAGGTGTAGGTGATCATACAGTTGGCGAATATCATCTTGGGGTACGTCTGCCCAGGCCTGGTGAACCTGCTGTGTCAGTTCAAGGAGATTGCCGATGGGTCTCAATTGCCGATAGGTCTGGGGACCTCGCGGGCCATAGCAGGCAGTTGACGTCATGCAGACATGCCAAGCTCATGTTTGCCGTGTGTGGTCTGGCGTTATCCTGCTGAAAGACTGCGCCGGGTATTGTGTGCAGAAAGGGGAGTAATACGGGCTGCAGAATCTCTATGACGTACCGTGCTGCTGTCAGAGTGCCTTGGATGGTGAATAAAGGCGTTCTGGTATCGTAGGCGATAGCACCCCAGACCCTGGTCCACGATGGCGATACCGGATGGATTGTTCATTGGTACGTTCCAATGGTCTGCGCCACACCTGTCGGCGTCTGTCGTCGGTCTCCAAACAAAAGCGGGATTCGTCGCTGAAGACCACCGGGCGCCATTCCATTCGCCAGCCCACTCGACACCATTGAAGTCGCATCGCGCGATCGTCAGGTGTCAAAGGAAGACACAACAATGGACGCCTGGCAGACATTGTCGCGGCGTGTAACCGCCGTGCTATTGTCTCTTTTGACACTGGAGCAGTACCGGGAATAGTAATGTTGTCGCACAGTTGCTGCAGGGTGATGGTTCTGTCCGCTAGTGCTATTCGCAGTATCCGCCTATTGGTACGAGCTGACGTGCTTCCCCGGGCCCCAGAGCCTGGTCTTCTGGCATGTGTGGCTTCCTCTCGCCATTGCTTCCAACATCGGCCTACCGTCCGTGCGTCCCGCGACACATGGACAGCAATCCGTCTGGTTGACCATCCAGCCTCGGAGAGGCCAATAATCCGACCTCGTTCAAAATCCGTTAATTGCGTGAACGGTTGTCGTTGTCGTCGTCGCGGCATTGAGACCGTTGTGCGGATTACAGTACTGTACGTTCATGAGGCAGTTGCTTCCTCCCTATTTCATGGAACATCTCCACAGGTGTCAACTGATGAGCCTATACAGGCACCCGGACACCCTGTATCAACGCAAATTTTCATGACCCGTGAGCATGCATCTAATCGTTTACTAGTCGGAGGTAGACGAACCATCCCACTAAATATGGATAAGGTCGGATAACACCTTGTTGGTGGAGTAATTGCATTGCAAAGCAGTGTATAACGCAAATTATCTACTTCAATTCTACGTGTGGGAAATTCGAAAATTAGCTCGATAATTGTCGGATGCGTGTAATATCAATCAGTACACAGAGTGATTAATGATTCCTAATGAATAGGATAGGTTATAGCGCCGAAGAAGCGAAAATTTCAGATAATCTCAGAAGTCGAAGAAGCCTATCCAACGGAGTATGGAAGTCGACAGCATCGATTGCTATGCTATGTTCGTGGTCCAAAATCATTTGAAGATCTTTGAAGATTTGTTGGTGTATTGCAAAATATTTTCCGGGAGGCTTCAGAAGCTGCTAAAGGGCGATGAAGAATGGCATCGTTGCATGCGATGCGTGAAGGAAATGCTTTCCAGATTTGACACTCAGACATCTATTTGCAGTCATTCAGGACGAAAAAGAGGATTTAGTAGACTCTAATTCAGTCGGGGAGTCTGCCTCACTTGTGTCTTCAGTTATCTTAATTATGTGGAGATGCGGCAGCCCCGTTATCCGATCGCTCTCCTCTTCCCACACGTCCTTTCAGTCCAAATTTCCCGAGTCTACTCTCTCGTCTCTCCCTCGCTCTCGTTCCACCTGCGCCACGCCCTCTCGCAGCGCTCTTGCGTCTGGCCTTCGCCTTTTTCTTATTAACAACAAAGTCCGCGCTATTAGAAATTTCTAATTTATCAGCGGCAATAAATGGCACCTCTGTCTGCGTGCCAACTTCTGAAGTGGGCGTCGTCTGTTTAGGCGACTTATCTTTCCTGACTTGCCTGCTGGCTTGTGACAGGTTCTCTAATGCCTAGGATAACGAAAGTTTAGGGAATAATAGGGTACATAAAACTTTGTATACTGTTAAAATTTGATCGAATTCTGACGAGTAGTTTCCGCGCAATGCTATCAACAATTTAACCCATGCTCACACGCGAGTACTACGCAGCACATGTTACGATCTTGACGGCGTAACGCGTAAACTACTTGTTCGAAGTCGATCAAATTTTAACGATACACCCAGTTTTATGTGTACTCTTTTATTCCCCTAAATTTCATTACCTTAGGCATTAGAGAACCTGAGTTATTAACTTGTAGATCTTGGTGGTAATTTTTTTTTTTCTGTTCATATCTCAGTAATCGTTCAAATTCGGACCACATTCATATGAACGTTTTTGCTTAGAATCACCCGTACTATCTGCCCTCCCAATTTGTACACGAGGTTCTGGTACACTCTGTATATGTTCGTCTTTGCCGAGCTTAAACATTTATGTGACGAATTTTAAGCTACTAAGCATAAAACTGGCGTATGTAACACGTTTGGTATAAGCATTGTTCTTCGACTGCACAGAAATATGCACCCTTGCGTTCCGTACGGAAACATAAGCACATAGTGCAGAGAATCATAGCATGGGTGATTTTATAAAACCCGACTAACTCTACTGTCTGTGCGCTGGCACAAAATAAATCACGATATGCACTGACTCCACTGCCAGGTAAAACCACAGCAACGTCCGAAGTTGATGGTAAATTGTAGGGTCGACGGTCATTAGGTTGATCGTTTTGGGTATTAAACATTACAACAGCCAATGATGAGATATTATGCAGATGTCATTGAATCAATTGTAGAATAATAATTGTGGGTTTTTCATCTGCTGTACATAATACATGTATAATAATGAAAAATCAATAAACATAAGTAAACAGGAACTAAAAGGAGAAGAGCGACGAGATTTTTCGTCCTGGCTCAGGACATCTTCAGGTCATCTGGCTTGCTTTAAGGGCCTCCCCTTTTTCTGGACATTTGGTGGTGTTGGGTGTCAGGCAAGAGTTATGGCTTTTTGCGGGGGAGGACTGAACTGGGGAGAGGGGTGAAATGGGCGGTGTGGGACGGAGTCAGGATGTAAAAATGTAAACAAGACGAAAATAATTGAACTTAAAATCGGCATAAATATTGAGGTGAAAATAGATTCATTATAAAATTATTTGCCAATTTGGGTGGATCTGATAAGAGCAACTTGCTAAATTGTTATCTTTTTTATGTAAATTGATTCTTTGATACTCTTTTTATATAATTTTCCTCTCTATTTAATATACCTACCTGGTTGCATGCCACTGGGTGATCATTTGTGTAAGCATGGATAGCAATGGGATTGTTTATATCTTTTATTTTGCATGTTTTTTTATGTTCTTGTATACGTGTTTCTAATTGTCTTTTTGTCTGACCTGTGTACGACTTGTTGCACAGGGAGCATGGTATATTTTAAATGAGTTCTGAGTTTTTTTCCAGGACTGGAGGTGATGTTTTTAATTTAACTAGGCTGTTGAAAAGAGAGGTTGGGTTGCGAAATACTGGTTGGACTTCTGTATCATTGAAGAATTTTTTAATGTCACGATTTAGTTTATGGTGGTATTGAAAAGAGAATTTAATTTTTTCTTTTTTGTTATTCGTTTGATTATTTTCCACAGGATTCATATTTTTCCTATTTTGATTGTGAAAATATTCATTAGCTAGCACAGCATCTTTGTCGATAGATGAGTAATCGTCAATCCAATCTCTGCGTGACTTCATGTGAGCACTTGCGCCGGAATCCAAAATCCATTGGTCTTCTTCATTGGATGATACCTTTTTTCCACCATTGAAAGTACTTTCTTATCATTCTGATCATGCGTATTAGACATAGCAACTCGTACCTTTTCTGTCTTGTCTTGATCACGGTTTTCTGTCTTGTGTTTCGATCGACAAAATCTCTCTAAATGTCCAAACTTTCCACAAAAATAGCGTTTCTCTGATCGAGCTTCTGCTCGTCTCTCATTCTAGCAGGATTTAGTATAAAGTCGAGCTTTTTCATAGTTAAAACACTTTGGCATGTGTTTTTGCTTGGTTTTGTACGCAACATCCGTGGATGCCCCTACTGCCTTTTCTTCTTTATATCGACGTTGCCGATCCTGTTCCGACCGCAAGGCCAGTTTCAGATCAGTCAGGTCAATGTCGTTACGTGCTTCATAAATCTGTGCAACGGACAGGTAGGTGCGTGTAAGTCCTCGTAATGCATAGTGCACGACTTCTCTGTTGGTTATAACTCTTCCTATGCCAGCTTGAGAAAGCGCATCAACCTGGTTGATATAATCGTCGGGTGTCTCCTCTGACCGCATTCGAACGTTAGAGAGTTCTAGGACAGCATCAGTTTGTCTTCTTTCAATTCGTTCACCATGTAGTCGCTCTAAGTCATTCCAGACTTGTTTTGCGTTCGTTGCGTTGACGAATAATACCGCTTGCGCCATGGACAAGATTAAAACAATTTATTCCAAAGGCTTCGTCATTCCTGGCTTCCCATTTTTCCCATCGTTTTTGGCTTTCAGGATCCGGTTGAGTGGGATCGAGTGTAGGCGGCTGCTCAGCAAGAATAACATCTTTCCAAAGACCCCTCGTTTGTAATATTGATCGTACCTGTAAACGCCAAAAAATAATTCTTACTGGTAGTTGTCGATGTGTTGAATCGGGAAATTGGCACTGGTTTCAGCCAGCGTTGATTAAGGCTTCCGATGATGCAATGGTTAGAAGATAAAGACGGCGGTGCGGATTCTCTCTGGCTGAATCGGCCATGATTTAGAACATAGAGTTGGTTTTACACTTGCGAGTGCAGATGTAAACTCTATACAGTCTTTGATTCATGATGATGAGGATTAACTACGTGCAACCACGCTCTCCGCTGCCATTTTGTTACAATAAGACTAGGAAAAATACATGGTAAAGCAAATATTGCAACACTAAAAAGCTATGCTCTGTCTCACTATATGAAAAAAGCTGCAAGGCAGTGTGTGAAAGCACGTCACTACAATTTCACCCGTAGCCCAAGAGAAAGATAGGCCCTGGCACGAATAACAATGTAACCTTAATTGTTTCCATCTTGGATTTCAATAATCATCCATTTTTCGTTTATTGGAAACAATGAAGGTTACACTGTTAGTTGGACTAAGATGGTCAGGTGACTTTTCCGCGCCAGGGCGTGACCACCGAGAGGGAAGGCTTAATAATGACATAAGGGGACTTTCTTTTACCGAGAGACGCCAGGGCCTGTCTTTCACGTGGGCTACGTATTTCACCTCCGCCCCGTAAAGTAGTCTCCGACTGTGCACGCGTAGTGCTCAAAACATGAAGCACTGTTTCAGTTTCATTTTAGCCTCTATGGTTTCAGATTCTTATTTATTGGCTGCGCGTTGATCCGAGATCTCTCGTTGGCCTCGGTTGATCTGAATGAGATGACAGTTGGTAACGTGGCCTTCCCATACTACCTTGCAGCTTTTTTCATATTGTGAGACAGATTTTTTTCAATGACGTATATTAAAGATAGACTCCGAATCCTATTGTTGTTACTTGAAGCAAATTGGGAAGCTCCATGCCCAGAACTATGGCCGAAAGTGAGTTAAGACGATGCAAAACACATGGCTAAACATGAGAGTAGCTGATTAATAATTCTTTCACACGCCGATCATGGAGTGATAAGTTTATCTTTTCGTTTACTTTGTATTTGAAGTATTTTATTATATTTTATAAACAATTTTTTGATCATGGTTTCAATTTCAATTTCGTTTCGATCGTCTTTCAGTTATGTATTTTCATTTTAGCTACGTATTTTTGATTTATGCTTGTGAAAAATGATTCCTGATCCTTTTTCGTGTCTGTGTGTAAAGTTGTACGGAGTTTAACTTTGAGGAATGGTTTTGAATTAATTATTCCTCGGGCCCAAAATCTTCAAAAACAAAGCAGCCAGACAGCTAATTACTCTACGGCTCACTCCTGCCCAGAACTGTCATTGCTCAATTTGCTTCACTTTTTGCCGCTGTTATCAATTGGATTCGGAGTCTGTCTTTAATATAGGTCAATGGATTTTATACACAGTTAAGAAAATACTAAACAATAGCGCGCGAATACAATGTCAGGAAACTCTGGCTTTACAACAATGCCAGCTTTAAGTAATGTTTAAGGAAGTTTTAAAAGTAAATAGGTCTTCAAAACTAAAACGTAATCCCAACATTTACAATTACACAATAATATAAGGCTCAAAATCAAAGAGGCGGTTATTTTCAGTTCTCAGTTTTCGAAAGAATAAACGTACATTAGAAAATTAGTTTATAATTTACATAGATAGTGCTTTGTGTTTTAAAATGGTTCTGAGAAAACCTATTTATTTTTTAGTTATGCCATAAAATAACAAAAGTGGGAGTAAATATTATCATTTCGGGAACGTTTTTTGAAATTGTATAAAATGTGATGTAATTAATTTAAATTCTTATTCCTCTTAAAAAAGTAAAAGAAAACACAATTTCCAGTTAGATAATATTTTTGATCAAGATATTTAAACTTTCAACTATGGCAATAAAAATAATGAAAACACTTTTCCACAAATTAATTTTAATGCACGTATGTACATTAAAATTAATTTGTGGAAAAGTGTTTTCATTATTTTTATTCTTTTTACATCCACAATTTCGTGACCTGAGTACTTTATGTGTCAAATATGGATTTTTATGAGCATTTGTCGTGATATCTTTAATTTATTTTTGATTAAGAGCCTGTATATTCAATTCAGTTTTTGACGCAAAGAGTTGATAATGTATTTATTTATTTATTTATTTATTTACGTACAAACAATTTAAGACAAATAATCTAATGTTAATTTATTTTCCCTTTTTCCGGCGTTGTCGAGAATGACGGTCGCGTTCCCTGAATGATGATTACGATCAGTCTTTACAATTGACACAAATAAAACTTTTTCAGCAGTATTAAATCTTTATTGTACTTTAGGAATTATGACTCGTTGATCAATTGCACCATATTTTATATATAAGGGTCGTACAAATGAAAGCGAAAATTATTTATTTTATCCAAAGTGTATACAAGGAATTAAGAAATAAACTCAAAATGCGTTAAGACATTTATCCCATTCTGTAACAAGGCGTGTAATTCCTTTATGGAAGAAGCCTTTCGGTTGCGTGAGGAACCATTCCAAAACTTCTTCCTTCACTTCATCGTCCGACTGAAACTTGTGGCCTTTCAGATGTTTCTTGAGATCACCAAATACGTGAAAGTCACATGGGAATAAGTCAAGGCCGTAAGGTGGATGCTGCATTGCTTCCCAGTTGAACTTTTTGATGAGATCTACTATTGCTTTCGAGGTGTGAGGACGCGCGTTGTCGTGGAGAAGAAGCACTCCTTCTGTAAGAAGTCCAGGACGCTTGCATTTGATGGCCGCGAGCAGTGCCTTCAATTTTTCCCCATATCGTGCTGCGTTAACTGTGGTGTCTTTTTCAAGAAAGTCAGTAAAATCGAGTCTTTGCGATCAAAAAACACGGTCAACATCACCTTCCCCGTGCTGTTTGCGATTGCTTTTGATTTTTTCGAGGGTGGTGACCCATAATGCTTCCATTGACGACTTTGACGTTTGCTTTTGGGCTGGAAATGAAAGCATCAAGTTTCATGCCCTGTAACGATTCTGTCGAGAAAGCTATCTCCTTCCTGTTCATAGCAAGTCAAATGTTACAGGGACATAGCCATTCGAACTCCAAGTTTTTCTGATGTCAAATGACGCGGGGCCCATAGATTTTTATGTAGTGCAGATGGTTCCTGATAATGGAGTGAACAGTTCCATGACTAAGGCCAGTTTTAGCAACCACGATATCGTTTGTCACTCTTCTGTTTTTCTTTAAGACCGCGTCAATTTTGGCTTTGGAATCATCCGTGATGGCGCTGTTTGCTTGTCCAGGCCGTTGATCATCTTGCAATGATGACCGTCCCTCCGAAAACCTCTTGCTCCATGCCCAAACATGAGTGAAGGTTAGGCAGTCATTTCCACAGACCTTCTGCATACTTCGATGTATTTCAGAAACTGAAACTCCTTCACATGTCAAAAAACGAATTAGTACTCTCTGTTCCTGTTTCGTACACTCCATTTTGTTGTTTAGACGAAGCGATCACCCGCAGAGCTTCGAAGCGCGAGCTATCGTTCTTTCTCACGTGATGCAACACTTGCAACCTATTGTTCAATTTGCACGTAGGGTTTCGAAATTGCTGAAAACAAAAACTTACGATCTTACACGTCGTCTTTTTTTCCCCCCACACAAATTTTCGTTTTCATTTGTACGACCCTTATCTTAATAACATACCAGTTCAGACACAAAAAATCAAAAATAGAGAATCACAATGTTTCTTTACTTCTCAAATACACTACCTTGCGGGATTTTTCTCAAAATTCATGGAACACCCTTATTTTACATAAAACTGACGTATTCCATGCGATTGAAATGTTATCGTTCATCTCAACACTACCAACAGAGATTGCTTGCATGCTGTAGGAATGGCTCAAAGAAAACAGCTTTCGGACTTCGACAGGAATACAATTGATATTAACAGAAACAGCGGAAGGAAAGATTCCACGACCTGGATTCGAACCAGGAATCATGAATATCACGCTCGTTACCAACGTAAAGAAGATACAGCAAGTCTATCATCAGGTGTTCTTATAGACTACCAGGTAGTCAAGATGGAGTCCCATTGATAGGATGGGCACCGCGCTCACAGATCGGTTATTAATGCTCCTTTCCAAACCATCAAAAAAATTGATGAGCACACATAAGAAATTATAAATGGAAACTGGAAATGATACTCCAATCATAAGATAATGATATTATCAGAAAAAATAGAAGGAAAAATTTCACGACCTGGATTCGAACCGGCAACCACGAATCTTGACTACCTAGATAATATTTTTCCAGCATTTCCATTTTTTCTGATAATATCATTTTCTTATGATTGGAGTATCTTCTGCGGTTTCCATTTATAATTTCTTATGAATAAAATAGTTGGGTGCCACCTTGCAGGCAAAAGTGTTAGAGAGAGTCAACACTGCTAAACATCCCCAAATCATCCGTCAAAACGTCATCCGGGCGTGGAAAGATAAGGGTCCGACAAATATTCAGTTCAGGACCGGAAGACCCAAGATTATATCGGGTAGAGACGCAAGAAAAATTCGCAGGGTGGTCACTACAAACGGTAAAACATCGGTTGATGGACTGACAAGATCCTTCACTGACTACACTAAGTTCGCATGAATCTGCATTCGCTGGGTTTCATGGCACAGCTGCGGCCAATACACCTAACATCATTACCTGCCAACACAGGGATGAGATTGCAGTGGTGCAAAGAGAGACTTCACTGAACTCTGGAGCTACGGTGAATGGTTAAATGGAGTCACGATTCACGATATACAGTGTACATTATGAAAGTAATGCGCATAATTTTATTGTGACGCGACTATCCATCGCAGCGCGCTCGGACTGGTGGAATAATGTGGTGGGGGTTCTGCCCTTCCAAACGCGCCCGGTCTCAGTTCGCTCCGAGCAGTAGGAGCGGTAGGACGTGTCTTCTCACGAAGTCTGTTTTTCGATTGTGTCACAGCACGATGGAGCGTTCGTTGAAACAGCGGTAAGCGACCAAGTTTTGGGTGTGGCTTGGGAAGAATGCAACAGAAACTGACATCAAAGACGTCTTCAAGCTCCACCACGACAATGCCCCCAGCCACACGGCCTTCGTCGTCACCAACTTCCTGATCCGGAGCAAGACCCCGTTGTGCCCCAGCCTCCTTACACTCCTGACTTGGCTCCGTGTGACTTTTTTTTGTTCCCTCGACTGAAGAGAGAGCTGAAGGGAAAGCACTGGGAGTCGGTGGAGAACATCCAAGCTCATGTTACAAAGTTCCTGAAAAACATTCCAGTCGAGGAATTCGAGGGTGTTTTCCAGGCGTGGCAGAATCGTCTCCGCAAGTGTATTGATGCAGGAGGAGACTATTTTGAAGAATTTTAACCTCTTGTACCAAGCGGATCAATAAACCTATTTTTCCCAGAAAATGCTCATACTTTCATAATGCACCCTGTACCATCTAGCAATCGGATGGAACGATTTGGGTATACCGAATGCCTGGAGAACGTCATCTGCCAAGCTCTGTAGTGCCCACCGTGAAGTTTTGCAGAGGGTCAGTGATTGTATGGGAGTGCATTTCGTGGTTTGGTCTGGGTTCGATCATTTCTGCGACTGGTCATCTGAACCAGAGCATTACCAAGACATCCTGGACAACGCCGTACTCCTTGCTCCCTGGCAGCAGTTTGGAAAGGGCTCTTTTCTCTTTCAACACGATAACGCACCTTGCCATAAAGCAAGGATAGTAGGCAGATGGCTTGATGAAATGCTGGTGCAAGTATTTGACTTCGCTGTACAGGGCCCCAAACTCCACCCCATCGAACATACAAACAACAGAAGACAGGGAAACCACTAATCCACATAACGAATTTATTCTGATGAATACGTATGTTGTCTGAACAGCTTGTCTCTCTGATCATAGCTTCACAGTTTCTGGCTCCTCATTTTTCGGTTTACCCATCGAACATCTTTGAGATGTGTTCGAGCGTCGACAGCGCACAGGAGCGGAGCGCCCGAAATCTTACTGAATTGTCGAAGGCACTTTTGGCGAAACGGCGAAAAATTCCTGCAGAAGCATATCAAAAACTAGCGGAGAGTATGCCAGACAGAATAGAGGCTGTGATAGCAGCAAAAGGTGGAGTAACTAGATACAACATGGGTATTTTTCTAAGTGTTTCCATTAAATTGGTGGTGTCCCATGACTTTTGGCAAGGTAGTGTATATAAATGGCCTAAAACAAAAAATAAAAATTGACTTAAAATAGCTAAATCTATTATCTTTAGCTCTGTAGAGAATGCAGTCGTCAATTCGAGGATGCAGTCATCATTTCGGTAACGAACGTCATAATCCGAGAACGTTCCGAAATGGCCGTCCCCGAAATGATTGTTTGATATTTGATTTTGTTTATACAGCATCGACACCATCCTGGAAGCCGGATTTCAGGGTTATTAGCTACTAAACCGTATTATTTAGCAGAATTACGCTAAAAGTATATGCTTTTCCCGCACACGAAATATACACTACCCTATCAAAAGTCATGAGACAACCCTGATATGCATGAAATATGCAGACATTCATTTGCAATTTCACTATTGGCATTCTTCCCAGCACTACATAACAGAGAGTATGCTATTAAGAGATGATGCTTGCGTGAATGCTGTAAGAATGTCTCAAAGAAAAGAGCTTTAAGACTGCCAAAGAGCTACAATTGTTGGGTGCCATCTCGCAGGCAAAACTGTTAGAGAGACGTCAACTCTACTAAACATCCCGAAATCGACCGTTCACAACGTCATCCGGGCATGGAAAGAGAAAGGCACCACAAGTGTTCCGCTAGGACTGGAAGACCCAAGATCATGTCGGCCAGAGACCAAAGGGCTCTTCGTAAAATGGTCACTGCAAATCGTCACACATCGCTTGATGGAATGACAAAATCGTTCATAGAGTCGACGGGAACAAATGTGGACACCCTGACTGTTCGCAGGGAACTGCAGGCAATGGGTTTTTATGGCAGCCCACAAACCTCACATCAGCACCAGCAACGCAGCGAAGAGATTGCAATGGTGCAAAAAGCGATGACATTTGAATCTGGATCAATGGCGAATGGTTGAATGGAGTGATAGTCCCGCTACGCCACCTGGCAATCAGATGGACGGGTTTGGGTATGGCAAATGTTATTTGCCAAGCTATGTTGTGCCCACGGTGAAGTTCGGTGGAGGGTTAGTGATTGTGTGGGGGTGCTTTACATTGTATGGGTTGGGTGCAATCGTTTCTGCGGACGTACATCTAAACGCAGAGCATTACCAAGACATTCTGGACAACGTAGCACTTTGGCAATGGCCCTTTTCTGTTTCAGCACGATAACGCACCCTGCCATGAAGCAAGGGCTATAGACACATGGTTTGATGAAAAGGGGGTTCGAGAACTTGACTGGCCTGCCCAGAGCCTCGATCTGAACCCCATCGAACATCTGTGGGACGTGTTGGAACGTCGATTGCACGCTTGTGCGGAACGCCCGAAATCCGTGGCCGAGCTGTCCAAGACACTTATGGCAGAATGGCGAAAATTCCCTGTCGAAAAGTATCAAAAACTTGTGGACAGTATGCCCCAGAGAGTAGAAGCTGTGACAGCAGCAAAAGGTGGACCAAGAAGATACTAAAATATGTATATCATTATACTAAAACTCTTGCGTGTATTTATTTATTTATCTGTTTTTCTATCTCCTCCTAGACGGTTTGAGCTATAGTTTATACAATATTTTTGAAATCTATTTATTTTATTGTGGCTAAAGAGATTATCTTTTTTGAAAGACGGTAGAGACTCTTTTAATATTCGTAGAACAAAAAGAAATGAAAAGACTGATTCTAATATATCACGCCGACTGAGTCAAATAACACAAAAATCGCAATCACAATACAAAATGTAAAAAAAAACACTGGCATTTTTTGTTCCCGAAATTTTCGGCTTGCTTGGATCCAATAAATTTCTTCCCAGTCTTTTGATTTGGAACTTGTATCGCTTCGGCCTATTGTTTTCATGTGTTATTGGCGCTTCTTCGCTCCCCCGTCTCTAAAAATGAACACTGTCTTAACCGCCAGCATTGCAGTTAATGTCAATATAATTAAATATGGAGAATCTAGTTTTGGGGCTAAAGTCTTTTATTCAGAATATCACACTGCGCCTAAAAGTATGAAGAGAGGAAGCGAAGATTTTAGCCTAGGAAGAAACGCTGGACCCTGATCGACGGATGTCGAAAGACGTAATGTATTCCCGTTGCCTACGCAAACAATCTTAGGGAAGCTTAGCATGAAATTTTGTTTAAAAACCCTCATTCCAAATCTCCAAGAATATTGTTTTTCAAAAGAAAGCATACAAAGATATAAAGGAGACGATAAAATTATTGAAAGAAAGTTAAATAAAAAAATTCAAGTCAAATGAATCCCAACTCAAGGCATTAAGATATTAAACAATTCGATGTTGTTTAATCAATCTACATAAGCTCTCTTTTTCAATACCAGGACTATCAATTTTTCTACGATATCAAATGGCGAGTATCAAATTTCGAAAAAAAGTTCTCTTTAAATTTAAATTCCTTTAAAAGTTATTACTCCTTCTACAAGATACCTTTGTCAGCATTGGCTACGCCAGAATTTATGTAAGAGAGGGCAGGATACTCACATGTTCTCTTAGGGTGGAGGCTAAAAATATAAGGCATGTTCAAATGAAAGTAATTCGGGCTGCTAGCACGTGAGTCCGCAGACACGAGGCAAACGGGTCATTGTTGACGTATCGTCTGATAAGCACTGCTGTGGGAAGTTACGTTAGGCTTATACTAGTATTTCGTTTGTGTTACAATGGACCCTCCTATTAAATTTACGTCCAAAACTGATAATGTTTCTTACAGCTGTCAGCTGTCAACGAGCAGTAATGATGTTTCTGACAGCTGAGGACATTCCACCAGTTGACACTCATGCTTGGATGTTAAATGTTTATAGAGAAGCATGTGTCTGGAAAGTATCCGTGGTGCGCTGGGTCAAAATGTTCCATGATGGTCGTGTGGAAACGGCTGATAATCCACGTCCGGGGCAATTAAGATTAAACCGTGATGGTCGTGTGGAAACCGATCAATTGAAGACAGACATGGATAAGTCAACTCGTGAGGACAGGCGGATCAGTATACGGTCACTTGCGAAAGATCACAACGTCAGTATTGGTTCTGCATATGGTGGGATATGACAAGGTCTGCTCTCAGTGAGTACCCCGAATGCTTACCGAAGAGCACAAAGGGCTGCGTTTTGGCTGCTGTTTGGATCATCTGAAAGGTTACTGTCGTGAGGGGGAAGCGTTCTTGAAGATTTTCGCGGTAGATGAGACATGGTGCCATTATTGGGAACCCTCCGAGAAGGTATCCACAATACAGTGGAAGCATCCATCGTCATCACGGCCCAAAAATTCAAGTTTGTCATGTGTAAATTTTAAGCAATTGCATTGCACAATAGAAGTCTTAAATGACATAAGGCGGGGACAAAGTTGTATAATGAGAAAACAGTATTTATTGAAATCAATGAAATAAATGGTCAATGAGCTAATTAACTTAATCGGCTAAATTGGAAAGTAATTAATTAATCTTAATATATATAGATTAAGCTTAAGCTACCTAGCGAGGCTTAATGCTAACACAAACAAATACGGCATAAACACAATTGTTGATTCTTATCAATTGTCACAAGACATGTCGTGCACTTTATCAATAGGTTAGGCGAACACACACAACTAGTTCTGCACAAAACTGAACTGTTATATGAAGCACTATTTGTCACGGAATTCGAATTCCATCGAGAATTCCGGTGACGCAATGACTTATTTTCGCTCTCGGATCTTCTATCGCTCCGGGAGGAGAAGACGGCGACGTCACCAGGATGATCATCGTCGTCAACACGCAGGGGCCAATGATCAAGCGAGGAGAGATTGGAGCGCGGCATTCGAAAGGAAAACGGTGAAATCGAAAAACAACTCGAGAGTTTCCAACTGGAGAAGGTGTGCTGGAAAAGAGCTCCGAGTGAGGACGCCGATTAGCGAGAGGAGTTGCTGCAACATCCTAAGACTGGATAGCGGGAATGAAACTCGTCTCGCTGCGTCGAAGACAGCCGTCAGCGACCTAACTACGACGTTGGAGAGGACGACGCCGGGCAGCGAAGCCAAACAGGCGGAGGTTTCGGAACTCGGATCCGAACAAAACCAGCGAAACGTCTCTTCATCGCAGTCTCACACCGAGGGGCCTGCCAATGCATTCCCGACTACGGTAGTGTCCCGCTGTCATAGCCTAGTAAGTGCATCTTTCTTTGTGGGTGTGAATGGGAGCATAATTCGTGCGGCGTTTGTGGAGCTCGCACGCCGTGATTTGCAGAGTCGTGCCGTCGTCAACGGGTTATGGCCGTTCAGCCTTCGGGCCTACTTAGACGACCAGCTAGGCTTTACAGTGTTAAAAATTAGTACAGCTTAATTATGGCCTTGCTTCATGCAGCTTTTCCTTTTATTTTAACGCCTACAATCCCGTTGAATAAATTCGGTGTTAAGAAGTTTAATTTATTCTCTTATCGACGCCTGTGTTGTTATATGTTTCTTAGAGGTTATTCATTTGTTTACTAGCTAAAATATGTAATGTAAAAGCGTAAGCATTAACCTGTTTTGTTTCCATCTCTATTTATTTTAGAGCCATGAACTGTGACTTTGATACCTTTTTGTCGTGATACATTTTGGACTTGATATTATTGCATAACGAAACTTTTGCTCGTGTTCACGTATCACGTTAATGACATTTTATTTTCTTAGACAAAAATCAGATTAGCGTCATTGTAACATTGTGCATTTTGAACTTACTCGGACTGGAACTTTGATTTTGAAATTGAATTCAAAATTTATGACTTTTTTATTACATTAGCATATTTGTGTATGTTATGTAGTTGTCCATTAATTATGTCTTCATATTCTTTGAATCTGGACGATTTCAATTGCATACGTTTGTGAGCCTCACCGAGGTGGTTTTGCTAAGAATATTAGTTAGTTATTTATTTAAGTTTTGCAAATAGCATTTTAGAATTATTTGCTAATTGTCAAGTGTTGCTGTATGCTTATGTAACTTTGTTATATTACGTCGAGGTTATGTGAAAGAATATAAGTTAATTCTCGTACGTTTATTTTTGGTATAGGTTCCGATCTACTTTTTGTTAATTTATACATTTAAGGTATATGCTTGGTTTAGGCTTAAATATTCTAGTATTGATTTTAGTAGCCTATAATTTTTGAAGTTTGAATAAGCTATACATTAATTTGAGCCCTTAGTGATTTTAAGTGGGGCTTATTTTAATTGACGTATATTGTGGTTATTTGCTTTATTTATTTATTGATGCCATTTTCCAATTAATCCTGGTCTTTACCAGTTTGCAGTTGCTATTTTATTTATACTTATTTACTCCTATTATTGTGACTTAATAAACATTTATTATTTTTCATATCTTATTCCGTGTCTATTACATGTGACTCATTTTCCACTGCGTAACTCTCATCATACCAATTATTTACATGTGATACTATTTCAGTTATCGTACAAATAGCAATCAATATCACAAACAGGTGAACATAATGTCGAAACTTTAAACTGCTATCGTTCGTCGAAGAAATCTCCGATCGAGGAATGCAGGAATAAATCGAACCTTATGTCTCAGTTCGTCGAAATTTAGATAGGTCCACGTAGAACGATAGGCAGGGCGCCTATTACACAATTAGAGCAGTAGGAATCAATAGTGAAGTGAAATAGAAAAACGCATTAGCTTCGTTTCCTTACTATCCTCCTTACTACGCCGATAATGTTCGAAACCAAGATGGGGGAACTCGTAAAATTAATGTTCAGGCTCGTGCGAAAAAAGGATCCGTAAATGTTTACTGGTATTATCGTATTAGGACGAATCCTAATTGTTCATGTATATACGGTGTTAGTCCGTATGGCCAAAGCCCGTGAACTTGGGTCGAATAGCGGAGCAACGTAACTTCGTCGTTCCGATATCGCCCTTCTGGAAAATTCCGCTTGAGCCAGCACTTGGAAACGTGCCTCTACTAAGTAGCGTAAAGACTGTGAACCTTTCCAATAAATTATACGATAATGGAAAACGGTTACCAGTCTCTGGTGAATGGAAGAAGTCTCTCCTGACGGCTGGCATTCCGACGAGTTCGTTGTGGCAAGGTTACCGCTGAAGGCTTCATGCTCCTGGCGTTGGAGTTCTCTCCTCGCGTCTGTAGCCACTGGCGACGCCGTTCCAGTTCGTCGCTTCTCTGGCTCTTTCTGTACCGAACTCGTCTTCCGTGAAGTCGTGGGAAAATTATTTAGTATCCTCCTCTCGCCATCCTTCCATCTTTTCTTTCTCTGTTTTTCCGACTGTCTCGTCTCCTTTCGTGAACATCTCGAGATTTTATCCTCGTTGCTGATTTGCTGCCTGCATGTTTCGTTTTTGATTACGCGGATTACATTGCCTCGCTTTCCAGCCCGATGGACGGAAATATCGATTGCGAAAGCGAACGGCGTTGTCATCCGAATTCTGGATGGTGTTTGAATTCCGTGACAAAGTTGCAATGTTCGGGCGGAAAATTATGCTTACGTGTTCCTTTGATTCCGACGGCCCTCTGCTTTTGGAGTTTATGAAACCCAAGACCCGTATTAATGCTATCGCATACACCAAGACACTGCAGAACTTGCATCAAGCTATGAAAAACAAGCGTCCTGGTAAGCTCAGTGATGGGGGTGATCCTCCTCCAGGACAATGTTAGGCCACATGTTGCGAGACTGGTGCAGGAAGTAATAATCAAAATGAGGTGGCAAATTCTGCCACACCCTCCTTATTACCCGGACCTCTTACCATGTGATTTTCATAATGTTTGGTCCTTTAAAGAAAGCACTGAAAGGTCGACGATTCGCTAATGATGAGGAGGTTAAGGACGCTGTTCGGGCATGGTTCAGAGAGCAGCAGAAAACAGGCTTTTTTGCGGACGGTATTAGCCGACTGGTGCCCAGTGGGAGTCCTGTATTGCGGCAGGTAGAGATTTTTTTAAGACTGCGCGTCTATAATAGTGACTATAAGATGTTCTTCTTTCATATAAACAATGGTAAATGTTAATACTTTCATTTAATCCGTCTCATTGCCCTTTGAATCACTTTCATTTGAACATGTCTTATATATATATAAGAAAATTACGTGACAAAATGCATTCTACTACAGCGCTTTAACTTTTACAATATAAATCCAGCTCCAAAGATTCTCTATCATTGATCTGGGGCGTAGCTACCAAGGTTCCAAGTGGTTTACTTGAACCATGGCCCAGGACTGTCAAGGGGCCCGGATTTCGTGTTTTGTTGTGGTCAGACAATCCGGCTGCCAAAGTTCCAACCATGGTCCGTTACAGTGTTGCTATGTTTCCATCGTTGATTAAATATCTATCTATCTATCTATCTATCTATCGTTGTATATTTGATTTAGGAGGGCGGACAACTGCCCCCCGCACCCTTGGCTATTTTCATGCTTGTAAGTAGCAAATAATCAGCTACTCGAAGACAACAACACTCTTTGCCAAGGCGATAAATGACAAATATGACAGGTAGCTCCTGTTGAAAATAATCTGGTAGTTCTACTTCATCCAACTGCTGCATGGATTTGTCAAAAACACGGCAATATAGGAGCTGTCCACTGCCATGTCAAATAAGATTGGTTCAATATGACGGAATTACTGAGGCCGGAAATTTTACTACTACTAGCAGTACTACTATTACTACTACCACTATTATACTACTACTGAGGCCACATTGAACAACAGGATTGACCTAATTCTCCTATAGAAAGAGTAATTCAACTCCAAGAATATAAACTTTAATTTCCTCTGGTCTATCGTGTTCGTTATTATATACCATTTTCCATATAATCTGCTGCGCGCAAACAAGCCAATTTAAAAGATTAATGGAAAAATGACCACGCTTTTTTCTCGAAAATTCACCTTCTGCCTCGTACGCGGACAGAAGAGTCCAAATAAATTCTGGTCTTGGGGATATCTTACAACGACCGAATCTATAAGGTGATGGACAGAGACGAGTAGACAGATAAAGAATTCGAATTTTAGGAATACAGTGGTGCCCAATGAAATTTCATAATCCTGAAATCCGGCAGTTGGTTGGCACGTCTGTACGGTGAGCAGAAGGTTCCTAGTTCAAACCCAGGCTATGGAATTTTCTTTCCTATTTTCATCAATTATTGAAACATCTGACGTTTGGCATGAGAAAAATCCTCTTTAGATCATTCTTTACTTAATATAATTTTTCTAAAGTTTAGCCTTAACAACTTGGTTTCGCTATTTTCAACCAACTCGAGCGAAGCTGAGTAGAGGAGAGTTGCCTAAGTCGTTTTCAAGAAAACATTTTTGGAACCATTCATTAAAAAAAATACTGTGAATTATGAATCATTAACAGAAGCTATTATTACAATACAGGAAATATTATGGACAATAAATACCCATAATTTACTGTGTGACGTTTTCACGTGTTGAATTGCTTGAATCACCTAAGAAAGACTTGGCCATTGAAATAAAAATCTACATTACATAATTTGGTCATGCGAATGCAAAATTTTGAGAATTCTTGTGATATAAGTTAGCAGTGTTGTAAGAATTGGGAATTATAAAAAGGGATAAAAGTCACGTGTATATGATTGTGAATTAGCAGGAGGGGAGGTGTTGAGACAGGACGTAGCTGTCTTTTGAATAGTGTTTGGTTATATGTAAAATTGGTCTTTGAATTTATGGATTCTTAGAAGCATTGAATTAATAAGAGGGTTGTTTGTAAGATGGATTATAAGTAAGAATTGAAATAATAATGCTTTCTTCATTTAATATATGTGGGATTATTATAAGAAGTGAAAGGGAGAGATGACTGGAAACGGCTTCTCTATTTAAACGAGAGCAAAGGAGGAAAGCTTATGGGTCTGCCAAGGAGATAGCAGGAGAGAGGCTGAATGCACTCTTCTCTTGGTTGTGATTTTATGACGGCAAGCTGGAACTTTGGAGGAGGGGCTGGTCAAGATTCGTAGGGCTGCTGATTTGGTGGCTTTTCCTTCCAAATCAGGGCTCGTGCAGGCTCATCATCAATGAAATTTGGGTAAACCCCTTGTGAAGGGGGCCATGTCCTCCGAACTCTAATTGGATACCTAATTATATCAGCTTGTAACCGAAAATTCTAAATTTTATGAAAGAGGAGGGGATGTCTGCGTAAATCTAGTCGACTTTTACTAGATTTGTTTTGTTCCGTTAACCATTCTACATTTTTTATTTTATCTGGATGCAAATCTTACACGGAATGCAAGGAGTGGAGTTTATTTTCCGAGTGGTTTCATCAATGAAAGAGAAACACCATCTGCATATAGTGGAGTCATCATTGGATTTACGATACCAATATTCATCAAAGTGTGGCGAATCAAAGAAGATACCTGTTGTGAGCAATTAGTGTGGTTGATGCGTGTCATCGAGATAAGAAGACAGCTTCATACTGGAATTTTCCGTTGAACTTGGTGAGGACAATTTGAGCCAACCAGTGGACTCACTCATCGATTGATCCGGATCCTTTTAAAGTATGTTTTTTGTGCTTCAAAGTGATAAGTGACATGTGATCAGTCCTGTTAATGTTGAATGTGTTAAGTGCTCAAAGGTGGATTACAAGTGACAGCAGATCTGTGGATAATCTGATGCTAAGCAACTGTAAGTACAGTGAAACATTTGATTGCTAAGATTCATAAATGGTCATGGCCCGTATGTTGATTAATAAGTATTTTGAGTGAGCTATTTTAAAATTGAGCCTTAAATGATTTAATTATTCTCAATGTGGTTGAGAGAACTAGAACTTTTCTTGATATACACTGTCATATCACTGAATTATGACCATCTGCTTAGTAATGGGAGTAGCCACCCATCGCCGCTATAACTGCTGCTAGGCGTGGTGGCATGGACGCAAGAAGTGCGCGGTATGTGTCTAATGGTATGGCAGTCCATTCCGCTTGAAGCACTGTCCACAGAGCTTCGAGAGTTATAGGTCCAGCCGCCGTACATGGCGATTAAGGTGATGCACAGATGTTCGTTTGGATTGATGTCCGGCGAAGGGAGCACTCTAAAATCAGTAGAGTGTTCCTCGAACGAATCCAGAAGGAGACGTGCCTTGTGGCTGGGTGCATTGTCCTGCTGGAACACACCATCACATCGTGAGCTTGTACGGCTGCACCTGGTCCGCTACGATTGACAGATAGCCACAGCATTTAATTTGACCTCTAGACGAATCAGTGGACATAACTTCTCCCAACAGAAGATCCCCCACACATGCACACTCCCCCATCAGCCTGTTTCCGTTCCACAATAGCCTCCTGCAGTCTCGTTTCATGTCGTTCACGGCGCACTCGCCATCGCCCGTCAATCTTATGGAGCAAAAACCTTGACTCATCGGAGAAGGCGACCTTAGCCCACTCGTCTGTGGTCCAATGGCGGTGCTCACATTCAAAATCTAGGCGTCGTTGACGATGACCCCTGGTCAACATGGGTGCACAACCATGCGTCGACTGTTCAGGCCCATCCGTAGCAGGGTGCGTTCAACAGTAATGTCGGATACACGTCTGTTGGCACCACTGTTGAATCTGGTGGTCAGTTGATGGACTGTAGCTCTCCTGTCACCTTTTACGAATCGTCGTAGGCGCCACTCACCACGTTGGTCGATGGCTCGTGACCCTTTACAGTGATGGCGTTGGGACGCGATTTCGTCCCTGCTGTCCACTACAGCGGACCGTGAACAGTTCACAAATTGCGACGTTTCGGAGATGGTGCCACCCTTACTGCGATAGCCTATTATCATCCCTTTTTGGATGTCCGTTAAATCCGGATGTTTACCCATCTTGAGGCTCGTGCACATGTCGTTTGATGCACCAGCTTTAAAGCTTCCTTAGCCTGTTATGCAATTTTGCAATGTGTAATCGTTGTTGGGGCGAACCATGCATGTGCCTTGAAGGGGTGCTGGTCATAATTCATTGATATGACAGTGTATATATATATTTCTCATTTGTTGAGTTTTTATTTCACTATAGTATTTTTAGGTACTGGGGAATTTTAGAATTAATTTTCTTCTTTTGCATTAAGATCTGTCTTTCCTTTCATAGATTTAGAATTAAAGAATTTTTTTTGTATCTCATTGGTATCTATTTGACTTTGAATAAAACGTTTTTATTTGATTCTCAAATTTATTTGACTTATTGAAATATATAAGACACAACCTGCCACCTCTTCAAGAACCCGACCTTTGTCACTGATTGATATTTCAAGTAAGAAGATACTGAGTTAGTGTTTAATTAATTTTTATTAATCTTGATTTTCTTGACTGAAATGAAGTAGAGCTTGTAATTGAAGAGAGCAAGAGGGTCACAACTGTAAATAAATGTATTTATAGGCTTTAATATTTCTGTCCCATCTTATAGAGGCAGAAGCTTAAGAAGGCACACAGTAATCTACACAATAAAATTAGAAAAAGCACTTAGCTTTTCTTATTTTGATATCAACTTTTGGCTTCTTGTACCTACCTGCAAAAAAGTAACGCGGAAGAGATATTAATGGAAAAAGTAATGCAGGTTTCATGTGCCCATTCCTTTCACTAGATACACACTAGGAAAGTTTAACATCATCTAGTCCAACGGAAAATCTAGTGGCGACATATAGCACATGTTGCTATGAAAATATATGTTGATATTCAAAGTTGATCTACGATCTTTCCATCTTTCGACAGTTACCACGAGACTTTAATGACACGTTTTACTTAGAAGTGAATAAAATTTACCGGATTTTTTGTGAAAAATCAGCTGCAGCTTTCGTCTCGAAGATAACAAAACAGCTATCTTCTTCAATGAAGTGAACAAAACCTAAACTAATTTAAGCTGATTTCACCTAATCAATCCAGGGACTTCAGTAATATGGTTTTCCATCCTATTCCTGAGACGCTTTTCTTGGGATGCCTGTTAGAAAGCAATGATCGCATGGATGGAGAAATTGTGAGGAGAGCTGTTGCCGGCAAAAGAATAGTGGGTGCATATACACGACTGATTAAGAGAGAAGTTCTGATAAAAAAGCATTTGTTGCTGTGTATCAGAGTGTCATTGTGCTTAGTGTCCTGTATGGGAGAGATTTGGTTTATGCTAATAGGACAGAAGAATCATATCTGTGCAATTGCGATGTATTATCTGAGAAATCTTTATGGGACCGTGTTAGTCACTACGTTAGCAGTATGGCGTGACTATGGATATTGTAGAGAGAATCAGACAACTGTTTCAGATATTTCTGGCTTGTGATGAGAATTCCAGCGGTTTCTGAGGTGGACCGACACCCGCCGAATTAGGTGTAGGAAAACCTGGACGAACCTGGACAAGCAGATTGCTAGTTTGCGTATTGGAAGAAAGTGCACAGAGCGTGTTATGAATGATAAATCTCTATTAATGGAGTATTTCAACGCTCCGTTGAGAGAATGTTTTAAAGCGGTGGTCCTTTACAAAAATACGTGATTTGATGAAAACACTATAATGTCGGACGCTGTTGTGATTTTCTGTAGATATTGGAGTGTGGATATTTCAATTTGACTCTTTTCAATACGAGTAGTATTTCATACAGAATGTGGATAAATTCGGTTCGTATGGAACGATTAGAGAGATAGAATATCTAAACTCTTTCCCTACCTGAAACCTCAGGAGAAATTTTCCACCTGTGACGTTATCACATGTTGTGTTAAAAATCCAATTTGATGAGAAACTTGGTCACTAGAGAAACTTGTGTGTATTATTCAATTATTCAGCGTAATAAAAATGTATAGAAGTTTTTAGGATGAGAATTTATAGGGTTGATAGAATTGGTAATTCTAAGGTTGGATATAAACCTAGATCACATAATTGTGAAATATTTGGAGGGGAGGTGCTGTGACAGGAAGAAATCGTCTTTTAGAGATACATTTGAATAGAACTGGAGTTGGTCTTTGAATTCATTTGTGAACCGAAGTATTGAATTAATTAAAAGATAATTTGTATTACGGATTTTATAAAGAATTTAAGATTGATGTGATGTTCTCGATTATTCTAGTTAGATTTTGATAAAATGAGAAATGAGAAAGGAGACCGGAAATGTTTTTTCGTATACAAGCAAGCGTAAGAAAACGAAACTTATGAGTTCTGTCGAGTCAGTGGCAAACTGTGGCAAGGGGGAGGCTGAAAGCTCTCCGCTCTGGGCGATTGAAGGGATTGAGGGGGTAAGGTCAGCCGAGATACGCGAGGCTGCTGCGAAATCCTCGCAGCTAGTCGAAGCGATCTGGTGGCCTCTCTTTCCCGAAATCAGGGCTCGTGCATCCTTATCAAGAATAGTGGGGACTAATTATGTAGTCCAATTGAGTTCTGGCAATAAGGAGATTTGAGGGAGGGGCATATTGTGATGTACATGGCTACTGTGATACCCACACAGTCAGTTATTAAATCCATTGGCTTCTCCTTCCAAATTATGCCTAAGCAGACTCGTCAAATAGAGACATTTAAGCCCACCGCACAATGTGCTTTTTTCCTTGCTTGGCCGCCTGCATCCATGCAGGCTGCAGGCTGGATTGCAGGCTTGGCTGCTGGGAATCATGCTCGCTGCGCTTCATATGGGGCATGCTACTGTGAAGGCTGGCGCATGCGTGAGACGCTGCTGATAAAAATATGGACTCTGTACGCAAAATTATTCATGAAAGACGACTTGCTATCATTACTGCATTCTTGCACATCGAAGAGAAAAACGAATGAAGGAAGACAAACACGTAGAATATGACGAATCTCACATTCACCTCATTATTGGCGCCATTTTGGTTTCGCGTGACACAGTCTGGTTTCTGATTGGCTGAACTAGCAAACCAGCAAGAAAACCTGCACGAAATATAGCACTGTAGCAATCACCAAAATCCAGCAAGGTGGCCTGCAGCATGGCCATCAGTGACGTCATTTTTCTGCAGCGCAGCCGGCACAGCTGCCTGCAGAGCAGCGAGCAAGCATTCATGCAAGAAAAACAGCACCGTGTGCGGTGGGCTTTAGAGTAAACCCCAGTGAAGGATTTGATCTCTCCTCGGATTTTATTGTTATGGTAATAAAGTCTACAGAAAAAGACGTTTCGAGAAGTTTATGAAATGGAAATCAAGTGTAATCAACATACATTGGATTCATCATTGGAAATTGGAACCGTGACATTCTTCAGAGCCTGGTGAAGTAAGAGAGAAAACTATTTCAAGTAATCAGCGTGGTCAGGGGATCACCGTTGTGAAAGGAAGACAACTTCGCACTTGAAATCTTCTGTTGAACTTAGTGGGGACACTTTGAGACCTTCAGTGGACTCACTCACTAATCGATCCGGATCATTTTAAAGCGTGTTTTTGTGTTTCAGAATGATATGTGTTTAGTGAAATATGATTATGGCCTGTTAATATAAAAAGTGTTTAGTACCCCAAAGCTGGATTATGTGTGATTATAAATCTACAGATGTTTAAGACTACACAATTGTAAGTAGAGCGAAACATTTTGATATATAAAAATTCCTAGGTTGTCATGACTTGTGTGTCATAAGAGATAGATTTGAGTGAGCTTTATTAAAACTGAGTCTTTAAGCTAATTATCCCTATCTTCAAAGTAATTGAAAGAACTTGAACTTTCCTTATTAAATATAATTATCTCATCTACATTTATTGAATTTTTGCATGATATCGTAGCTATAAGTAATTGGGGATTTAGGATTAACTTTCTTCTTTAACGTTAAGTACTATCATCTTTTTTTCCTTTAGATTTAAGACTCATTTTTTTCTTCTATCTCTTTGGTAATCTCTGAAATTTGAATAAAAAGATAATTATTTAATTCTAATCCTTGCCTATCTTATTGGAATAGATAAGACAACCTGCCACTTCTTTAAAGAACCCGAACTTTGTCTTTGGTTGAGCCTATTAATAAATCAATATTGAGCTAGCTGTTAATTAATTCTTTGACTTTGATTTTTTTTTTTTGGTTTTATTTTTAAGAAAGAGAAAAGGGGGGGTCCAATCATTGAGAAAGAGGTGAAAGTCACATTGCCACCCAACTTGTAGAATTGTGTTTTTATGACAAAGGTCACACACCCAAAATTTACAATAAAATAGATTTTCCCAAGAAGTGGCACACAAAGATCAGAAGCCGAGGCATGTTCTAGATGTTAATTTTGAGAACATTACTTACCAAATGTGATATTCCTCCTTCTCCTATTTTTGTGTCTTTTTTCAGGCCGGTAATCGTCGAGCGTATTCTTCCATTTGTATTTTGTTGATAACCGTTTGGGTCCATCAGGGTTCTTACCTATCTATTCATTTATCTCTCTATATTTCTAACTATCTGTCTGTCTATCTATCTATCTATCTATCTATCTATCTATCTATCTATCTATCTATCTATGTATTTCCTTTGGTGTCTAGGTAGGATCTATGTATTTCCTTAGGTAGGATCAGTTTTGGGGAAGCGCTGTTTTCGTCCCACCCGAAGAAATGTACACTCTGCTATTCAATTGTCGATTGTCTTCGTTGAAAAGGCCGGGAATAAATGGCGATATTATTCCTTACGTTAAAAATATCAATGCAGATACGTGTTGATTATTTGCTCCATTCGATTATGTTTGAAATTATCAATACAAGGACTAAATAATTAAAGAATGTTTATATTGAGTACTATCTTGTTAAAAGCTTGCATGAGTATAAATAATACGTAGATTATATACAGAAATATTTTACATATAAAAATTCTGAAAGATCAAAGGGAATAAACTTTTTTATCAGGCTTTTTAATAGCCAGAATAAATTTCGATGCATCGTCACTAACCGTGACATTTCCTATATGAACTTAACCTATATTTGAATAGCGATACTGGAGAAGAAGTTAGTAACGGAGAGAGGGGAAATAAGTGCTTGTTAAGTTCAACTTGTGACCTTCTTGACACAAGAAACTGATGAATGACAGTGAACTTTACTTTAAAACTCAACGATTTAA
Source organism: Rhysida immarginata (assembly GCA_023313115.1). Taxonomy (NCBI): domain Eukaryota; kingdom Metazoa; phylum Arthropoda; class Chilopoda; order Scolopendromorpha; family Scolopendridae; genus Rhysida; species Rhysida immarginata. Next base: position 1,943,466 of record JAHWFO010008810.1, read on the forward strand.
CTAAAGATAGAGCAAGGTAGGTGGTGATTTCCACAAAGGGAAGAGGCGTTACATTATTTTTAGCGACGTTTTTATGAAGAATGACTTTTAAATATACAACTGTAAACTGCTTCTTTAATTATGTAGCAGCTTAACTTTAAATAATAGTCGTAAGGTATTTTACCTTCTCTAAAGTTATAAAATCTAAACGAGAAATCTATCGTTGAATCAAACAAAAGGATAGTCACCTTCTACTCGTAGAGCGAGATTATTTCCGGGGTTAGATTCCGGCTTCTCAGAGCAAAAGACCAACTAAAACATTTCTTTCAGAACTGCCCTCTAGGTATTCTTGAAAAATAATGAATGGCTGAAATTCGCTCTGTCGCTAATTCATGAAATTATCGTTTTTTTTTTAACGAATGAGAGCGTTACTTTGACAAATCAAAATAGAGCATTTAAAAAAATAGGCATGTTGAATAACAAAGTGGAATGGATTTATGATTTCTAGCAATTCTATGAAATAAATTCATATTCTCATATTCTCAATTTTCTTTATATTCTTTTGATTCAATCCCAGTTCGAGCAAATTACAAAGTTCGTATTTTAAAAACTCGTTGTATGAACCATTTATTTCGCGTCACAGGCAAGAAGAATCCATTAGGAGCAGTAGGTGATTTTATTTGTTCTAAGTTCAGAACAAAAGAAGACCAGTTCTAAATTCTTCTCTTAATAGATGAGTACCTATTTACTCCGAACTATGAATTGTGGTTTAATATTTAAAAAACACTCCTCCGGTTCCTCTTTACAGGTAAATACAATGTTACAGAATTTGGAAGTTTAAAATATTTAACAATTAAATAATGAATACGAAATCAAAATGTGAGTGAAAACAGTGTTGCTTATTGTTAAAAATTGTTATATATAAAAATACACAGTTGTCATTATATTATATATAATGAAACATTAGCATTCTTTAAAACAATCTCTAACAGAGCATTCTCTTGGTCATTTGCATCTAAATTGACGGGAAAAGCATATGTATGCATTCCGGTTCTTACGCAACAAATTGGATCAGAACGTTTTTATACTCATCAATAACATCTAGCTCATATTTATTCAGAAGCGGTTTCCTTGAAGCTGGGAAAAAACTTAACATCTCAACTTAAGTTAGGTGAACATCAAGGATATTGCGGACGAATAAAAAGGGGGTGTTTTTATCTAATTAAAGCTGTTTAATTATGTCATGTTTTTAAGTTTTAAGTAAAGAAAATTCCATCCTGTGGCGGAGCAAAGAAGTGGCGAAGAAGGAAGTACATACACTACAAATTACAGTGGCGGAGAAAATAATATGGAGAAAATATCTTTAATAATTAAAAAAAGAAATAAGAATCAGAAGCTAGTTGTAGAGTGAATCTTTTTTTAACACGTTCATTTAACCTCACTTGTTTCTATGTTTGTGCGCAAATTTTGAAATCAATATTTCGCTCACTTCCTAACTACCTACAACTCTGAAACATTCCCCATTGTCGTCTTCTCGATGAGAATGCATGTGTCAATCTTTTGTTGCTATAACAATCAACAACCAAAGCTCGCGCGCAACAAAAACAACGCAGACACGAGGAGAGACAACATGCGACGCAGGAGAAAAATATGACAACAATTGCAATATTTCTGTCCAACCTTTTTAGAAATGAACGACCAAACGTTTCTGCCTAGTAGTGGTGGAATTGAAGGGCTCGGTCCAATAAGGACCTAACCCATAGGAAGAAATTCTTACTAAATGTAATAATTACTGCTTGTGAAATAAATTTACAATATGTTTCACTAACAATTGCACAAGAAAACCTCAATCACAGTAAAGCAGAACATCAACCATACAGATTTACAGATTTTTAAACAATATAACATCACTGTTCTCAAAAACTTTGTCCTGTGGGTTAGGTCCATATTGCACCGAGCCCTTCAATTGTGCAACTCAGAGGTCTTCTCTTGAGTCTCGGACAAAGTGCCAAAGCGAGCTAGATAAATAGGATCTGAAGCGAAAAAATTACCTGATCAAACAACAATGTAACTTTCAATATTTTCAACAAACGAAAAAATACTGATTGTTAATATCCAAGGTTTGATTGTTGCTAGTATCTTTATGATCAGGTGATATTTATGCTTCCAGCTCAAGGAGGTTTAATAACAGGAGACGGCATGACGTCATAATCATGAAGCCTATTGTTGAGGTGTCGGCCATATTGGAAGACCCCAAGCCTGTATAGATTAACTCTTTCATAAATAGAAATTTCATAAATTTCTTGCTATAAGGGACAAACACTCATGTCTTGTTGTTCAACTTTTGCATAATAATGCAATTTTTACACGTTGTTCATGTAGATAACAGCCATGCAGGGGTCTACCAATATGGCGGATATGGCTTCAACTCAACAATGAGCCAGTGAATAGGAGGGCGCCTCCTTTGTATTAATCCTCCTAGTTCCAGCTTTGTATTTCTCGTAGGCCTCGATGCACTGCCGCAGCCGACGAAAATGATAGGCCTGGGCACTACTAACCTTATCATAGTTGTTAAAATCCTTAAAGTGCATTTATTAATATACTAACCAACAGCGGACTTAAGTGTCGGCTGACAAATCTAACCTACCAATCGATTTTCATAATGCTGGCAGGGCATACGAATAACAGGTATGACCAACAATGCAAAGTAAATGAGTCATTGTGAAAATAGTGGAATCCTACGTCTAGATGGAAACAATGAAGGTTACATTGTTACTCGGACTATGATGGCCAAGTGACTTTTCCGCATCAGGGCCTGTTATCTAGCTGGCCTTGATA
>JAHWFO010008810.1:1951282-2006531 GCA_023313115.1 Rhysida immarginata
TATTTGGATATCTTGTAACAGCAAAGCTGTTCATATCCGCGGTAGCTCAGTTGGTTAGAGCAGTGCCAGCGATAGGCATGGTCCCCGGTTCGAATCCGGGTCGTGGAATTTTTCCTTCCCTTTTCAATTTGTCAATTTGTCTTGGGAATAATGCCCTACCATACCGTACACTAGCACGGTGGGTAGGAAAGTTTCAGCAAGGACGTGTGTCAACCAGTGATGAGCAACCGTGAAGGCCATATTGCCCTGTATACTACCATAATAAATTAGTCTGTTACGATATTTCAGTGCAATTCATTGTCCACACATGTAGTTAAGACCTTGTCCTTTCGTCTGTATATGTCACATTTTCCAACCGGATTGGTATCTTCAAGAAAAAAAATAGTTGCCATGACTTTTGCCCCAACCCTCGTATAATCATTTAAAGTTAGTTATGTAGGTTGTTGATGTGTATTTACAAAATTTAGAGAGTATGATATTCAAGTAGTGAAGATGGTCATGTGGGTATGTCGTTAGATTCCGATGCTAAAGGTCCCTGGTTTAAATCCTACTCCTTTATTAATTTCATTTAATTTTATTTTTTTAAACATATTTTTAAACAAATTATTTTAAACAAATGAAACTAATTTTAATTATTAAAAACATATTTTTGTAATTTTTTGCATATTATATTCATTTGAGGAAGGTAACAAATTATTTTATTAATAAGTTATTATTATTATATTATTATGCAGGGTGGATACAAAAATGTGTCCTCCCCCCCTTTTTTATTTTCGTAACCGAAGCAGATATGTCAATTTTGTTGAGTCCAATGAATAGGACGTTGTGGTGACTTTTCATCATCCCGAATATGTAAATTAGGACACATTCAAATCCTATCTTAAAAACCGTAACAAAGGTTCACGAAAAATTCAATTTGAAGACTTTTTCAGCATGGAATTCCGAACAAAACAAATTTTTTTTTCCAAAATCCGATGAACGGATCACCAACAATCACAATTTCAGGAGCAGTGTAGCTTGCCATCCTGGAATTGTTCTGTCTTGTGTATGCTGACACATTCTTTTTATTTGCTTTTCTCATAAAAGTGAATGTTATCATTGTAATTTTTGGTAATTTCTTGATTTCCATGTTGAACATTCAAATGCCTTTGTGAAGTGCATAGGAAGGTAACTAATAAATTCAACATGTGACTGTTGGCATCCGCTCATCGGATTTTGGAAAAATTTGTTTTTTTTCTCGGAATTCCAGAATTTTTCGAGTATCTGTTACGGTTTTTAAGATAGTATTTGAATGTGTCCTAATTTGCATATCTGGGATGATGTAAAGTGCACCACGGGATAGACTGCCCACAGCATCCTATTCATTGGATTCATCAAAATTGACGGAGGGGGGCTCATTTTTGTATCCAGCCTATATAATTACATAATAATAATAATAATAATAATAATAATAATAATAATAATAATAATAACGAGATCAATAGATGGTACTCTAACACGAATGGTATTTCTTTGCATATGTGGAAAATGTGAAACATCATGTGTGTTACAGCGCATGCTTATTAGCATTATTCTTTGGATAAAAAGAGAGCGGATTCTGGACGAGCATTAGTCAGTGCTCTGTACATCATGCATACCATAAAACCTTGATTAAAAGCCGGGTATTCAAATAAACGCTGGTATCGATTAAAGGCCGAGTGGTGTTTTATAAATAAATTAAACGCCGGGTCTCAAATAAATGCCGGGTCTGATTATTTTTGGGTTAATCGTATAAATTACGCAAGTAATCGTATAAATTCCAGCGTTTTTTGTTCCCAAAATTCCTTTAACGCCGGGTCTTAAATAAACACCGGGTCTCGTTTAATCCCCAGGGGGGGGGGGGATCAGGACCATTGCGACAAATAGAAAAAGCGCTACTGGCAAAATTGTTCTACCAGAACCAGCAGAATGCCAGAATACTTTTATCTCCAGTTAGTGCAGTGAACAATGAGCAGCGAGGTTTTAGTATACATATATTTATTTAGTGTTACGAAATTCCGTTTTAGTATACATATATTAATCAGCGAGGTTTTTTTTCAACCGCAGAAGACATGGAACATCTCCGGATGGCCAGCCTGGCATATTCTAAAAACACGTCATTGGTAGAGTCTAGGCGATGCATCCAAACCACTCCGGATGCTATTATTTACGCTTCTGTCTACACACACTGCAAGAATCTATTTATTTCACCGAACTGCGAAAAGTTGATGATCTTGAATATCCCGCTTACCAGGCTGCTTGCCGAGGACGTCACATCCCAGATGGTGATAAACACTCGGATGACTGTTTGGCCGAAGCATGCGCTGGCGATAATCCCCACTGCTAGTGTCATTTGTTTTTTATCTTGCTGGTATTTTTTGGCCTTTCAGCTGCTGCACAGTTGTGGCAAAAATATAGGGAAAAATTAGTTGAAAACTGTCAGGAACTTTAAACTGAACGATAGCGGCGAACTGAATGACAAGTTACGTGAAAATAATCTGAATCGATGGTTGGTTACCCAAGGCGTAGTATTAGTCTCTCTCTCTCTCTCTCTCTCTCTCTCTCTCTCTCTCTCTCTCTCTCTGTATGGTATGCCCGCAAATGGGAAACTTTAATATGGGAAGAGTGCTATATGGCAAACCGTAAATTGGTAGACGTGGTGATAGAACCTTGCGTGAAATCAGGCAAAATACCCCGGCATTATAGTGCTTTCTAGTGGCGTGTTCTATAAAAGGGTACAAAGATTATATACAGATTTTGCAAGTAATACCACGAGACACCAGGGTTGATGAATTTACATCCTGCCTAAAGAGCTCAAATCCGTGTGTTTTTTATGAGATCTGGCTATTAATAACGAGACTGCGCGCGCAGAAGACGTCGTAGAGGGGTAGGAGCGGAAACGAATGCAGCCTGGGATAACCGGAAGCGTCTACTATTCCAGTACGAAAACACGTTTTTATCGCTATACTAGTATTTTCTCTATAGATGTTAGAAACGAACGTGATTTGTTCTCGTGCCGATAACAATGTGTGACGAAAAACAAGAGCAACGGATCAATGGGAAATTTCTCGTTAAATTAAAAAAAAATACGACTGGGTGCTATAAGCTGTTGAAAGAGACCTATGGTGAGAATTCTCTATCCCGTGCGCGTTTTTTCGAATGGCATAAACGGTTTTCTGAAGGCCGAGACAGCACCGAAGATGACCAACGTCCAGGTCGACCTGTCTCCGTTTCAACTCCGCAAACAGTGACCAAAATCAATGAAATTGTGCGCGGAGATCATCGTATGAACATTCGGATGATTGTTGAGACTGCAAACGCCGATAAAGAAACTGTCAGAACAATTTACATGAAAAGTTGAACATGAAGAAAGTTTGTGCGAAGTTGGTCCCAAAAAATTTGACCCCTGACCAAAAGCTCGCCCGTCAACAGATCTGCTCAGAGTTTCTTGAGAGGTTAGATGAAGAGCCTGAATTGATGGAAAACATCATCACTTGCGATGAAACATGGATATTTGGCACCCTGTGACTTTTTCCTGTTTCCGAAAATCAAGTCCGCCTTAAAAGGACCCGGTTCGAGTCGATGGAAGAGGTGAAACTAAAATCGGCGGAGCTCCTAAATGTTCTTACAAAAGAAGACTTCCAGCATTGCTTTAACCAATGGAAAAAACGAATGGAACGGTGTGTGGCGAGGGGAGGGGAGTACATTGAAGGGGAGCTTTCGATTGTAGAATAATTTTTAAAATAAAACTCTTTTTCATAAGCAGTCTCGTTATTTAATAGCCAGACCTCGTATACCGATTCGTTTAATACGAGGCAATCAAATGCACAGGAGTTTGCAGATTTATTCCTAACGCCACCTATTTACAAAACAAGGGAAGGTTATTTGCATGATTCATGTTGTACAGAGCCATCAGTGCCTCATTTTTTCTGTGTATAGGGATCCAAAGCAAATAACAAACCATGAAAATTATTGTCTATGCAAAAGAGCAATTGTGGCCCCTCGCAACTACCAGATCGCAGCAATAAACGCTAAAATATTAACATAGAATATATCTCTATCAACAGAGTAATGGAACAAGAAGATGATACGAACTAGCAGGTTGAATATTTTGATTTCCTGAGCGCACCCGACCTTCCGTCGCAAAAAATTAATTTAAAAGTCCCCATAATTCTCCTTAGAAATTTAAGCCCATCAGAATTGTGTAACGGCACCGACTGAAAATTACAAATTTACAGGAAAGCCTGATAGAAGTTGAGATTTTAACAGGATGTGGTGAAGATGATAGCATTTTTATATCCTGAATCTCCCTCATTACAAATAAATTTCCTTTCAGTTTTGAGCATGCACAGTTCCCAGTCAGCTTATGTTACGCGATGATCATCAAAAAAGCGCAGAGCCAGAAACTGTACTTTGCGGGCATGGATCTCAGTGTAAGCTGTTTTTCGCACGACAACTCTAAAGTATATATTCACTCTGGAAAAATGAAAAGAGTTCTTTTAAATGCTCGCACTCGAATTTTGTATACAATTGGGGTCACCCAGGAAAATTGGACATTGCATCCTTAACATTTCAAAATATCAAAGAAGGCTTTGAGTATTGATTTATTTCTGTCTATATTAAAAACACTTAATAGATGGATTGAGAGAGTTAAGGAACTCTGTTTACAGCCTCATCAGCATCTCTCATGAAATGTAACCGTTTCATTAGAGTGGCATTCAGTCACAGAGCGTGGAATCATGTCCTGAATGTGATTATTTATATCGATAGTATCAGTTTTAGCAGGAAGGATTGGCGTCTCACACAATCAGTTGAGATCTTTAGAATTTTCGAATACGTTTAGGTAAACATTATCTATAACTTCTCTAAAGAAAGTTACTACATCTAAAACTTCTCTAAAGGACTTTACTAAATCGCAAAAACCATACGAAAAATAAATTTTCTCCAGTTATTTGCTCATGAGGAAAAATATCCACACATTTTCAGGAAAAGCTTGAGCAGCTGCATCCCTAGAAGTTGTATTCTCTCCAAAGATAATAATAAAAAAAAGAAATAGTTATGATTTTTTATTTTATTTATTTATTACTTTTTGTAACTATCCCCCTAAAATATGAATCATTAAGGCAAACATCATACCTGATGAAAAAGTTAGGTCCTGGCACTGAAACGTCACTTCTTCTTCTTAGTCAAAGCAACAATGTAACCTTCATTGTTTCTAACAAACGAAAAAATTCTGATTGCTAAAATCCAGCATGGAAACAACGAATATTACATTGTTGCATGGACTAAGATGGTCAGGTGACTTTTTAGTGCCAGGGCGTGTCTTTTACGTTGGCTACGGCATGTATTAATTTCATCAACAATTGTTCACCCAGCCGATTGTTGACACAAACACCACGGGATGATTGTTCAAACATGCAAGGAAACTAATATAAAACCAAGTCTATTTCATATATATAGATATAAAGATTATTATTTTGTACGTTTTAAGAAACTTATCTCCAGATTTAGATTTTTTACATCATTGTGGTGGTATTACACAGCTGTGTGTTAAATTTTAAATTTAAGCTTACTTCGAAGTTGCCTTTTAAAACCAGACAAACATACTTACCTTGCCTTTTATATGTATAGTTTAATAACTCTAGGCTCTGATTCTGAACATGTAAAAAAAGGAGATAATGATCCCTAAAAGTCAATTTAATGGCGAGCATATAGTAAAGGATTTTTGTGATAAAATGATCGAATTGTAATGATGTTGAAGTTAACAAAAGGTGAAGGATAACCACTCAGATTGAAAGTACATAAGTGGATAATGTGAATAATAAATCAAAATGTAGCTTATCATTAGTTAAAAAAATTATCTGTGAACTTTATATTATATACTTTCTGTACATGTAACGAAGATTACTCAAGATTAAGGTACATAATTGATTTAAGATTTCCTTTAAGTAAATGATTTCAGTGCAATGCATATTTCCAAAGATTCATGTCACTTAAATGTTCTGTTCCTGATAGGAAATGAGAAATATAAGAAATGTAAATTATAGATTGGCCACTGACACTGGAATAAGGATTTAGCTCTACTGTCTTTTCGATCTGCCTGTTAGGTTCTGGCAGGGAGTCCCAGGTCTCTCGCTCTCTCTATCTGGACGTCTGCGATGGTGGCTTGTCCAACGATGGTGGGTCAGCTGGCCATCCGTTCTCTTCCTGGCAAAAAGATGTTGATTCTTGATTTCCCCAGTTGGTGGAAAGATGTATCTTCTCGGAGTTTGGCCATGCATTAGGGGAATAGAAAACTGACAATTTACGGGATTTATTTGTTGAAGCAGGGTTTGCTGCTGGACCGGAGGAGGGGGACTCTCCGTTAAAATATCCTTGACTCGAGCTAAATTAAAAGATCTACATGGTAAGTTAAGTAGAAAAACTATAACATAAAATTTGGTTAAGCCTAGTAATTTAGAATTTCTCAAATGATGATCTGACGAGACATCAAGTGAAAGCCAAATTAAACTAAAATATTATGAGGTGAGCTCAAGTTCTAAGAGTTCTCCAAATTTTTTTCTGACAAAATATTTAACCCAGAAAGTTATAACTAATGTTACTTCTCGACGTAATCACCGTGAATTCGAACACATTTTTCACAATGGCAGATGCTGAGAACTAATCTTTAGGGGTATGTTATGCCCACTGGTAAATCGCTGAAGCAATGGCAGCTCGGTTGGGAAACGTGCGGCCACAGAGGGTGTCCTTCATGATTGGAAAACGCCAGAAGTCACAAGGAGCGAGATTACCTCAAAGTTGCTATTTTGAAGAACTGCTGAGTTAGAAGTGCCTGATGAGCAGGGGCGTTGTCTTGGTGAAAAAGCACCCGTCCCGTCTTGTTTGGTCATTTGTCCATGCAATGGTGGAAGGAATTTCGTTCGCAAAACATTTACGTATGAATTAGCTGTAACAGTTGTACCCTTTGAAACACAATGCGTGAGGATTACGCCTTCGCTGTCCCAAAACATGGCCACCATAACTTTCTCAGCAGAGGTTGTGACTCGAAATTTTTCAGTGACGGTGAATCAGTGTGTTTTTACATTGTCAAGATTGGCGTTTCGTTTCGGGGTTGAAAAATGGAATCCATCTTTTCACATCTCACAACTGATGAAAAGAAAGCACCATTCGTTGCTGCATCATGTGTCAACATCTGCTAAAAAATTGCCATCTACGCAGATTTCTGTTCGTCGGTCAGCATTTGTGGGACCCACCTTGAAAAAATTTTCTGCATTTTCAGCTCATAATGCAAAATGGACTCCACAGACCCCACGGAAATGCCAAGTCTAGGGGCAAAATCATGCACACCTAAGCGACGGTCTTCCATAACAACTTGTTCCACACGAGCAATTTTGGCTTCCATCTGGCTGGTTCGTGATCGAGGCTGCTTCTGTTCATTCTCATATGATGCTCGACCTTTTTTAAACTTTTGCACCCATGAACGCACATTTTTAACATTCATAACGCCTTCATCGCATGTTTCACTTAGTTGGCGATGATTTTCGATGGGTGTTTCACCCCACAAGTGCAGAAAACGAATTATTAAACGTTGATCTTGTAAACTAACTTCGCCATTTTAAGTATATGAAACATCGTTCGCAGCAACGTTCACGATATTCATGCTGTTCATGGTATAGTGCTGCCATCTATGCTAGTAATGACGAAATCTTTCTCGCAAAATTTTGAAAGCATCCGGATCTTTCTAATTATTCTCACTGCAGAGAAAAAAATTTGAAGACCTTATAACTCGAATGTATATCATATACACAGCAGTGCACTCACACCTGGCAACTATCAAGTCAATATCACTACTTACCTTTCTCTATCTTAGAATCTCTAGCTAAAACAATAGTGGTCCCAACAGCCAATAAAATGTCTAAAAATGCTATTCATCCAATAAGAAATGGTGAATCTCTGGTAAAACAAGGGCTTGGAGACACCACACTAATTGTTTCTATATTGACTAAATCTCATCATTCACGTGATAATCAGTCGACATCTTGCTAACTTCAGGTCACCTTCTTGTTGTGTCTGCTTCGCTCTTTTCCTACCTATATCCTCTTATAAACTCTATCTCTAATTTCTCTAACTTCACCAATATTCCTGGGTCCTTGAACACAAGACAAACGGCTAAAACAATGAGATGTAAAATGAATCCCATTTCTTCCTTGCTGACAAATGCCATAGTGGCACTCAACAAGCATTTCTTAAATCATGCAGTAAAAATAATAATCTAAATAATATACTTTATTCAGTTCCAATAGCTAATTTCTTTCTAAAAATTTAAGAATCTGAATTTTGAATCCCAATAAACTAATACTAATGTGAATAACAAGTGATTAATTTAAATATTTAATTATAAATAATAAAATTCAAAATCTGGTTATTAAATCTCTCAAAAATCTTACAATACTTCCCCATGAAGAAAATAACCTCGCCTCGAGGCAGTACCGTTAGCTCGAATCCCCTGATATCATGCATTTCTGCAACATCTTCGAACGATGAAATGGGACAGATCTAGGCAATGCCAGTAAGCCTATTTCTCCAGTGATTAAGTTCTCGAAATAGAACTCCAAACAAAGAAAAATTGTTTATTCTTTAAATATATGTGTAACTGTAATCGACTGATCACTTTCCCATACACAGGAAATTTCATTTAATCAATGAAAAGGGTTAGTATATTAAACAATCAAAAATTAAATAAGCAACTATCATTCAAAATTTTCATAAAAAAAGTATCACTTAAAATATAAAAAGGTAATATTACTTAAAGCTAGCATGGTATCATTTTTAGGCCTTTTTAAACGAAGACATATGCACGATTAAAAACAATAAGGTAAAGTACTTGTAATACTGCAGCACTAATCTAATTCACTGGAACACAAAACTGAAAGTTCAGGAGAGGGACTGGTGCACTTTCTTCCTGTTGTCATCTCCGATTGCAGTATCAGGATGAGCAAGTAGTGAACTCTCGATGTTGAGAGGCGGTGGACTCTGCTGTCATCTGGATGGCATCTGGGGTCAGGTTACTCCAAGGAGTCCTTCTGAGCTCCATGATGGTTGTCACCTGCAAGAGCTATCTCATTTTCCATGTCTCGGCCAAAATTTTAAAATTTACCAGCAGAGGCACCTGGCGATACCTGGGATAATTACAGTTGTAGGTAAAGAGAACTATCTCAAAAAGTTAAATTATAACTCAAAATAATAATCAATACAACAGAGAGCTAAGGGACTGCTTCCACTTTCTGCTTTCCACTCTTTCTCAATAGTCTGCTAACATTCCTTATCTCTAGGAAGTGCTTATGTTTAAAGAATTTCAACAAACTGATAAATTCTAAGAACTATCAATTCTATGAAAAACCCAAGAAAACACGAATTTTAGCTGATAATCCGGATTCGCCTAGGATTTTATTTAACTCTTGTTGACCTGCCTCAGATTAAAATAAGATCCATCTTCACCACCAAGGAACATTACTGGATACTTTAGACCCATCTTACTTTCAAACTGTTCCTTGACCTGGAGGCAGAAGCTTTTATCCCCTCTTGCTCTATCAAAGCTCTCGTACTTCAGATGATTCCAATGCCTATATAACTTTTTCTGTTTTAGCTGCAGAGTTACTCTGATCAATACTGGTTCTTTCTCTTTTCTTTCCAGACAAAAACTTTCGCCAATCATCTGGACATTTGATATGAAGCTCAAGGGAGATATGTGTGACTCCTTTGCCTCCTCGATAGACGTTGCCTTATTTATGACCTGTCATTGCATTATAATTTTATGCATATTATTAATCATTCTTGGAAACGAACGTTCAGTCATTGCATTATCACCATCTCGGTTACCAAAATATTCACATTCACGCACATTATAGTCAAAATGTATTTTTATGAAATGTTTAGACCTGCTAGGTGATAACCTCGGCATGGCTCGGATTCTATTTTTTTTTAATTAAATTTTGCAATATCTGAAAAATATACACATGAAAACACTTAGAATTAATATAGTAAAAATTCATAATGAAAATTCAAAAAACTTTTTTAAAAGCTCAAAATGGATGGACCTCCTCATGTATGCCACTGATACCCTAAATAACTTCTTGGTTACGTAATCTTACTTTACATCTACACTTGATGTTGTTGCAATTCTCACTCTCCTTTCGATGTCTTGAAGCAATACTTGGCCATTCATCACTTTGGATGGTCTAGCATTCGCCATTTTTTCTGTTGATAGTCTTGCATTGTCGAGGGCCGCCTGAGAACTTCGATGACAATTTGATCACTCATGACTTCCTTAGTTAATCAATAATCTAGTAACATTCTTTTATCTCCAGTTAGTGCTCATTTTTAAAGATTTTCAAGAAATGTTAAGTTTTGAGAACTATCAACTCTAAGAAAAGCCCGAACAACAAGAATTCTACGCATTTTACAATTGTATCTTATTTATAAAGCCTTGCATTGTTGGTCATGAGATATATATTATTGGTCCGTCCGTAGCGTTTGTGAATTGCGTGTTGATACCATTATTGATAGCCATTGTTGCACAAACTTTGCCTTGCATTGTTGGTCATGAGATACCTCTTATTAATATGCCCTACCATCATCACGAATATTGATTTATTATTGATAATTATTACTTTTTGGAAATCTGTCGTGCTTTAAAGATCAAGTGTGCAAAATTTCATGACGATCGGAATAAACTGTAGCTTTGCATAAGAATCAAACCCACAAATCCACAAACACTCTTCTTTATATATATATTGATAATGAATATAAAGGATATGTAAAAGATATATGTAACAGTATGTCCAAATTCCCCGTTAATGTAAACATAATATAAATTTACGAAATAAATGTTCAAAAGAAAGCAAAAAGATTGTTTCCAAAATATATATGTATTTGTGAAATATAAAAAAAAATCACTTTAGAGCATCTGTCAAATAAATATAATTTTAGTGCCCATAAAATTTAAGTAATTTAGATAAAATTTACTTTAAATTAAGAAAAAAATAAATGATTTGAAACTATTTATGTCTTTCCCAACTCTACAAAATGCTAATACGCAACTATTGCATCAACTATTGTAGTATCCACTACCCTTATGATCTTTCCCTGGGTGGAATCCAATACCTTCTCCACTTTGCCCATAAGTAATTTATTAGTATGATTAGAGAGAGGGGGACGACATTTTCCCATAGAGGATGGAGTCGAAAGGACATATAATAGGTCGTCAACTTCTGTAGTTTGTCCGGGGCTCTCAGCGCTGATGTCTTTACTAAGAGGAATTTTCTCAGCATTTGCGGTCTGGCTCTTCGCCACCAATGCCTCTGAAACTTCTTGAACTCCATTAATATGAGTGTTCCTTCCCAAAACTTCTGTCATCCATCAAGCTTGTATGGAGGGGAGCATCCACGGATCCTCTGGTGCTTTCCTTGGGATCTTAACATGTAGGGATAGGAGGGGGTGCATCAAAGCTCTCCCTGTTTCCTTAATTGCTCCTGGGGCTGGTGGTGGCTTCGCAGGCTCTGCGACTGGTTCAACTCTCTGAATTTCGGGGGACGTAATGAAGATTTCCTCATCGGGGTACACAGTAGCTGCTGGTGATTCAAGCCTATTTGCGGATTCAGTTAGGACTGTCCTTTCTCTTTCACGCAGCTCAATTGGTCAGTCCAGGATTTAATTCGGACTGTCTCCAATCTTCAGTGTGATGTGATTGGCAAGCACCAACTTCGTTTTTCCCGTTTGAATATTCTTAAGGAGGAAATTCACTTGAGAATACTGATCCGCTATCTGATAAGGGCCTTCATAAGTAGGATGTAGTTTTTGGACCAAACCAGGTTTAATTTGTGGAACTGCCAAATAGACCATATCATTAATCTTGAACGAATAAGGTTTATGACTCTTATCATGATATTCTTTACACTTCTGGTCCTGCTCCAACCAAAATTCCTCCACAGTTTCAAATGCATGTTTAACAAGAACTTCCATCTCGCTGCTGTAGTTGTGATCAGTACCATAATGAGTTTTACAAGGGGCTGTGATCACATAACTGGGCAAAATAAGAACCCATCCGTAAAATAAGAGAAATGGACTCTCATCTATAGATGAATGGGGGCTAAAAATCAAGGCATAAAGACAAAAGGTAACCACATCAAATGCCAAATCAGCCACCAATATGCCAAATCATCTGAATCAAACTTTTGTTCACACACTCCATGATTCAGCTTCCTGCAGCATGATACATAGTAGTAAAAAGTCTCTTAATTCCTAAGGTCTTATAGACCTCTCTCAAAAGTTCTGACTTAAAATTGAAACCTCGGTCAGTGAAAACTAAAAACAGCCAACTACTTCCCAGAAAAGTTAATCAGACTCTGGAAAGCCACAGGATACATTGACATGCCGATGCTTTTGGTTCTGCTCCTGAACACTGAACACAACCAGTCACTGAAGAACATCACACAAAGTGGGCCGCTGGCAGTGTTAGTAGGAGTCTTTCGAGGGAACAAGAAGCCACTACAATGCTACAACTGCCTGCGATTCGGACTCGTATCCATGGGCTGTACAAAAGATCCTCGTTGCGACAAATGTGGTCGACAGCACACTTCAAGCTACAGGAAATGTCTAAAATATCCCCAGGTTCAAAGGATGCTTAATTCCAAAATGACACCAGACAAATTCTTTGCTGCTACTATGTCTAAGCCAGATGAAAAAGGCCTCAACATAAATGACTTACCATGTATATATAAGCAATTAAGACGTATCTTTCATCTCTTTTCTTATCTTGGCAAAAGTTACCCACAGTTGAGTAGGCTCCTTCCAACCAAATAATTTATTCTATGGCTGCACAACGTTATACTGTAATCAACAAAGGTGAACTGATATGGAACGCTAGTGGGATTCCCCGAAAGCGTATCGAGTTGCACAATTTTCTGATAGAGCAAGAAATCGATGTTGCTTTCCTCTGTGAAACGCACCTCAAACCAAGCCAAGACTTCAAGCTACTTGGCTACTGTGTGTACTGTAAGGATTGTATGGATGTGGTGAAGTGAAGTTCGTGGCGCTCTACAATTCACCTAAACATTATCTTGACATTTGCGTGCTTGATGAACTCCTCAGTGGTGACACTCCAGTCGTCCTGGCTGGTGACGTAAATGACCACAAGTTACTTCTGTACAAGTCGATTATGCATGGGCGACTATCTGTAGAAGTAGATGGAGTGAGCTACAGTCGTTCCAGAATGTTACCCTGAGGACCGTAAGGACAACGACCATTGTCCAGCTTGACAAAAGGGTTGTGAAAAACCAATCCATTCATTCAGATTTAAACATGGTCCACATCGGAAAGTTTATAGAGGACCTCCTTTTGATTATGGTGGAGAAGATGAAGATTCACGACAATGACCTAATGACTGGCATACTGAAGAACTCAATGGATATGAAGTGGCATATGAAGTATCAAAAATCGAGGCATATTCTTGACATCAACTTTGAACACATCAGCAACGTTTCTTTCCCGGACTACTGGAAGATGTGATAATCTTCTTTCTCGTTGTATTTTTATTTCATTTATTTCTTTCCGACAATCGTCAATCTTATTTTCTTTTATGTATAATATGGAAGACTGCTTGGGTTGGTTAGGTTTCTTTACTACCTCAGTGTATTTCATTTGGAATTTATTCTGGTTCGATGAGCTATGTGAAAGCGCTGCTGAAGAAATGTACACTTCACTGTTCGATTGTCTGTAAATCACTCACTGGTGATGAATTTTTGAAATCCGAAATGTATATCTGAGTTGTTAAAATATTTCTATGTGGAGTAGTTTTTTCCGTTTTTTCCTTTATTTATATAGGGTATCCACAGATTCGGCTATATTTCTGTTTTTACGATAAACCATTGTTTTTGGATACTGAACCAGGATGGAAAAGAAAGGCAACGGATCACCCTTCTGCGATTTTATTTTTGAGGATCTTCAGATAAGATAGCCCATTTCTTCCCGTTTACTACGAATGCAGAGACGTCATTTCGACGGCGTTTAAGCCTTCTTGCCAGATGAGGTGTTCCTGTTCCTTGCGTCGTTTAGACCAGGATCGTGATACCGTAAGATCGACTCCAACATTTCAAGACAAGGTAATGCGTTGTCTTATTTAAACTTTCGCCTGGGAACCCATTAACGTAACTGCGACACGAATTGTTCATTAATGTGAGTGAACCCGAAGAACTGAGAATTCCATCCCATTAAAAAGTTTTTCGATATTTACGATATACTCTTAATATTTGTTTATGAAATTGGTTGACGGTTTTTTTAAATTATGTTTTATTTCCAATATCTTTTGTCTAGTGACTGTAAGAATGATAACAATTTCATTGAATTGCTGTTCAGTCTGCTTCTGTCACATGTCATGATGTTACCAGTATTTGAAAACAATCCTTCACAAACTTCATGAAATCTGGTTAACATCAAATAGGTACTTCCCCATCTGGTATAAACATCCTGAATTAACTTCAATTCTTTTCCGGATGTGGCAAGTTGAATTTTTCTAAACTTCTCAGCAGCAACTATACTTTGTTTTAAAAATCAAGCAATTGCTTTCACTTGAGAAATGATATTTTTCAGGTCTTTAGTTTTTTCAATTGCCCTTGCAGGAATCAAATTAATTGTGTGTGCAAAACAAGCAATATGCTTTCTGACACCAACAAATTCATTTACTGCTTTAACTATGTTTGATCCAGCCATACTGGTGTGCCCATGTCATAATGGCAGTATCATCCGCATAAAAATACAGATTACAATTATCGGGTTTTGGGAAATCATGTACAAAGTAATTAAATAGCACAGGCCTGAGGACAGAACCTTGAGAGACACCGGCCTTTACAACACGGGGCATGGAAAGATTTTCTCCAACTTTGGCTTGATAGGATCTACCGTCAAGAAAGGATTTCACCAACAAATTCAAATCGGCAGGGAACCCGTCTCTGATCATTTTGTAGACACGGCCCTCATGCCACACTTGGTCAAAGGCTTTACTGACATCGAGAAATACCACCCCACAGTACCTGGAGAGGTTCAGGGGGGTGCTCAGGTCTTCAACGAGCCTCTATATCTGCATCGGACAAGAGTGGGCAGCACGAAAGCCAAACTGCTCTTCCCGAAAAAGGTCGTTTGCTAGACAGTGGTCTTGGAATCTGACGAGAATCGTTTTCTCCAACACTTTGGACATCGTGGGTAGCAGGCTAATAGGTCGGTAACTCGCCGGAATCGCAGGATTATTCCCCTGCTTGGGGATACTCAACACAATAGATTGCTTGCAAGCCACAGGGAAGTAAGAAAATTTCCAGCAGACGTTAATGATATTAGTGAGATAGTCAATAAAGTTCTTCGGGATATTTATAAGAGCGTTATTACTCACCTTTTCTCTTCCTGGAGCCTTCTTCTTTTTCAGTTTACTTATGATGGTGGCGACGTCTCCGGCCTCGATGCTGTTCTTCGTTAAATGCTGTGGGACTTCATCAAAGTTGACAATACCTTCTTCCACACGCTGAGACATGATATGGCTCTCGGGCTTATCGTTTGTAGGAGTAACAAACTGCATTTCCAGTGAATCTGCAATGACTTGGGCCTTGTCCTGATCAGTTTGCACATAGTCACCTTGTTGTGTATGGAGTGGAGGAAGCGTAACATTCTTCTTCTTCTGTAAATCTCTGACCATACTCCAAATGGAATTGTCGCGAGCCAACAAGCTTTTGAGTTTAGCTGGAAGCAAACGTAGCAATAAGCCGGAGTTTTTTCCACCGTTTTTTTATTCTTTTTGCCCCAAAGATAATTGGAAAGAAAGAATGGATTCAGTCGATTAATCGGGATGTCAGAATCGGGTCGAATAATTCGATTAATCGATTTTTTTCGATTAATCTCCCATCTGTCACGTGCCAAATAACGCAGTGGAAGTTTTGCTAAGCTTTTAACACAATAACGAGACACTAAGCCAAAGCACTACGTTTTAAGTACGTACTGAAAAACTTTAATATACCAAAATCTTAATGGCAATAACTAAAACAACAAATAAATACTAAACAATGACGGAAAATGGCAATGAAATAAAAATTGGCACAATACAAGTATACAACTCGGTAATTGTAAAAGTATTATGGAATTAAGTAGAACCAACTTGCTGTTACTACTAACAAGCGGTGACAAAAATTTCAAACAAAGAAGTTAGCATAATGAATCACAAAAATTGTCAACCGAGGCAACTTTCTTAATATATCAAAATCAGTCACATAAATGCACGCCAAAATAGATTAGCCTCTCTTAAACTAGACATAATGGGTAAATATAATTCATTATTCTTAGTTCCATTTGCAAAGAATAATACTAATGAAGTAGCACTCTAACATAAATTAATAGGCTAAGCTTACGCTTAAATTTAGTCACCAATAAAAAAAAAAATTTCACAGAATAACGTCCAGTAGGGAAGATAAAGTCTTAATGCACAAAATCCAGTCTTAAATTAGCGTTGACACAACAGTCACAAAATGCAAAGAATTTCGTCACATGCCTGCAAAAGGAGGAAACAAATTTTTAATAACAAATAACGCCTAAAACAGTAGGCATGGAATAGACATCATAACCTCCTTCGCAACAAAAAAAAAACAGAATTATTCGTCGCAATTAAATGAATCACTTATACGGAAACACACTTAAAATTTACCGTACTACGGCTTAACATCTGAGTAATAACAAGGAAACGGTGACACCCACGATAAATTTACGGCCAATTGACACCATAAACGGTAAGTCTACACTTTATTTTAGGCGGCACACAAACGTCCTTTTTAAAGACAAAATTTCATTAAAAATAAATGAGAATTCAGTACTCACTACTTTTAAATGACCGTAACCGGGTTGCTACACTACACAGCACAATTTGCGAACGAGCCACCACTCTGCCGATGCCATCTCAAACGAACGCCGTCAAACCCAGGGGGAGAACGCCGAGAAGGCGGACTCGCTCGCAGCATACGATGGATGCATTTTTCTCGTATTCCCGGCTCTTGTGCCACATTTCCATTTCAAAATTGGTCAGACTCAACAGGTTGGCGGGCGTGAATTTGGTCCTCGGAATCCAGGCGACGTTCGCTGCGTTGTCCGACGCCTTGTAAATTTTACCGGCAGACGAGCTCACCTTCGCTGCTGGCCCGGTTGGCTTTCCCTGACTATCAACTGACGACGCCTCTTTAAAATTCAGGAAAACGTCCTCACGCTCGGGAACGTTAATGCCTCCACCGCTGGCATTAACTTTTCTCTGGCCGATAACCTGTCGTCTCCGCTGCTCGTCCTTCGGCGAGGAATTTCCATCCGATCTCCACGACTCCGGAACTCCCTCTCCTTTTCCCCCGTCTCGTCCCCTGTCCTCTCTCCTCGTGTCGACAATTGAATCTCCCACTCCGCTCTCGCCGCGTTGACTCTCGGGAACCTTTCTCCGCCAGAAGACACGTGTTTTGTTACAGCGAGGTTTTTTCCGCTGTAACACGCTCCCGCCTGGCGTTCGCAGAGAACCAGGGTGATCCTGCGACGAACCGCCGCCAGCTAAGGAATAGATCGGCTGTGATGACGAAGATTGCGGATGTTTTCGCCTCTCTGCAAACATGTTCGCAATTAAACCTCGGCAACGATGCAGATTTGCTTCCGGCTCCCAAGTTGGCTTTGCGTATCCTGTCCATTTAACCAGGAACTTCCGGAACGGCACTTTTCCCTTGACATCCAGAAGTTTCTCTCCTTTGTAGACATCGGAAAAGCGTTGATCTGCGATGGGTCCTGGCTTTCTTTTTCCCTTTTCCCGTTGCTTGTAGGGCTTCAGGAAGGTGCAGTGGAACGTCAGATTGCCCCGGTAAACTGACCTTGGAATTTGAAGTTTTGCAGTTACCTTATTGTAGACCTTAAGGATTTTGAACGGTCCCAGGAATTTATTGTATAACTTCTTCCCTGTTCTGCCCTTGTAGTTCCGCAAACGAGAGGCCCGGACTAACACCAAATTACCTTCCTTTAGTGTGAAAGGCGTATGGCGCTGGTTATAGTGCTTGGTGTAACCTATATTGGCCTTTCTAAGGCTTGACCTCACGTCTCTAAGCTGTCTTGCCATGCGACTTAACAACGATGCTTCCTCATTAGCTCGTTGAGTAAGATTGTTAAGTCTAGGGGGCACCGATACCTCTCGCCCAAGATCACATTTGTATGGCGAGAGCCCTGTACTTTCCGAATATGCGGAATTAATTGCAATTTCAGTCGCTTTCAATTTAGTGTCCCAGTCGGTCTTATTTTCATTCAAATAATGTCGTAAGACTTGAATAACGGTCTGGTTTGTCCTCTCCGACTGCCCATCAGTCTGCGGATGGAATGCGCTGGACATCTTCAATGATGTTTGAAGGATGGCGAATATAGATGCCCACATCGAAGAGGTGAACTGTACATCTCGGTCGGAAATAATCACACGTGGAAAACCATGTATTTTAAAAACTTCTCGGACTAAGAGTTCGGCCGTAGCTTCTGCAGTGATTGTGGAAGCACAGGCAAACAGCCGAATTCGTTTGGACAGCTTGTCTGTAACGGTAAGAAGCGCATCGTGCCCTCGTTCCGTTAGAGGAAAAGGTAGCACAAAATCAAGGGCGATCGTATGCCAGGGGAATGGAGGGACGTCTAAGGTTTGAAGATGACCATATGGCAACTGACGAGGCACTTTGTTGCGTTGGCAACTATCACACGAGTTTACATAACAGGTGACGTCTTTTCGCACTTTTGGCCAACAATAGCTACTCCTTAATCGTTGGACCGTCTTATTGACTCCCAGATGTCCTGCTGTAGGATCGTCGTGACAAGACTTAATGACCTTGTCTATAGTTGTTTTTTGCATAGGGACAAGCAATCGAGGACCTCCTTTTTCTTCCTTAAACAAAAGACCATCCTCTAGGAAATATGGAACCTTCACGTTCTGAATAATTCGTTTTGTTAACTTACTTTGTTTGTAGCCATTCACGATTTCTTTTTTAAATGAGTCTGCACACTTCCAGGTACTGACCATTGCACACATGTCCGTTTCCTCTTTTTCGACCGGCTGTCTCTGAACCACTTTGTCTTGGAAAGGGGCTGGCGTTTCTCTCGCTCCAAATCCTTTGATGTCCTCATCTTTTACAGCTTGGATCACTTGAAGAGGGCTATCGGTGTTCCTCTTATCCCCAATTAACAGGTCCCGAGTCTTGTTGGTTAACTCTTTCAAATTGCTCGCTTTTATCATTTTTATGCGATCTTGAATTGGCTTCTCAAAGGCGCCAATGTACAAGTCCATTTTTTGTTTAGCAGCACACGAGGTCAACTGGTTGGCTAACAACAAAAAGCACTGATTAAAGTACTCTATATTGTCTTTGAATCTGGTTGCACTCAGATTTTTCTTAATCTGCGTCTCCAACTTCTCTTCTTCAACTGCCTTTTTCTTAGCCATATTTTTTTTTTTTTTTTTGATGTGCTTTGGTGAGTAACGCAAATGAAGTCACCAAGCAACTCTGAAACACCACCACAACACTAATCGTTGAAAACACTTTCACTTGAAGCAACCTGATGACCACTAGCCTGTGCAACCTTTTAATGACACTCAAAACAACATCTCGACGACGTATCTTAAACGTAGGCTGCAGTACTTAGGCTAGCTTGGCTAGGAAAAATTTTAAACATCACTATGGAGCACTGGCACACCAATACTGTAGGATGAGAACCTCAATCACTAGCACAACACCAAATCTTTTTTTTTGAAAAAATAAAACTCTTAATCTGAGGACACACTATCCGACGACTTAAACACACAATTTTATAACACTCACTATCACCGTAGCACTAGAAAACACAATAGTAGAGTAAAACACCTGCTAAAATACTACACTCAGATGTATACACACAAGCAAACTTCGTGAAACACTCTGACGCACACCCTGAGGCCGACGTCGGGCCGAAAACACCGTTTAACACAAAGACGTTTAAATACAATTCTTCATAACACAATGACGTTTCTCACTGATACAAAAGAACTGTACCCGCACTAAGCTATCACGACGACGTATTCTTAGCAGTGCTTAAACGACTGTACATGCTCGAGACTAGAACGACGATGTATGTAGTCAGAGCTTAAACGACTGTACACGCTCTGGGCTACCACGACGACGTATCTTAAATGTAGGCTGCAGTACTTAGTGTCACGTGCCAAATAGCGCAGTGGAAGATTTGCTAAGCTTTTAACACAATAACGAGACACTAAGCCAAAGCACTACGTTTTAAGTACGTACTGAAAAACTTTAATATACCAAAATCTTAATGGCAATAACTAAAACAACAAATAAATAATAAACAATGATGGAAAATGGTAATGAAATAAAAATTGGCACAATACAAGTACACAACTCGGTAATTGTAAAAGTATTATGGAATTAACTAGAACTAACTTGCTGTTACTACTAACAAGCGGTGACAAAAATTTCAAACAAAGAAGTTAGCATAATGAATCATAAAAATTGTCAACCGAGGCAACTTTCTTAATATATCAAAATCAGTCACATAAATGCACGCCAAAATAGATTAGCCTCTCTTAAACTAGACATAATGGGTAAATATAATTCATTATTCTTAGTTCCATTTGCAAAGAATAATACTAAAGAAGTAGCACTCTAACATAAATTAATAGGCTAAGCTTACGCTTAAATTTAGTCACCAATAAAAAAACATATTTCACAGAATAACGTCCAGTAAGGAAGATAAAGTCTTAATGCACAAAATCCAGTCTTAAATTAGCGTTGACACAACAGTCACAAAATGCAAAGAATTTCGTCACATGCCTGCAAAGGAAGAAACAAATTTTTAATAACAAATAACGCCTAAAACAGTAGGCATGACATAGACATCATGACCTCCTTCGCAACAAAAAAAACCCAGAATTATTCGTAGCAATTAAATGAATCACTTATATGGAAACACACTTAAAATTTACCGTACTACGGCTTAACATCTGAGTAATAACAAGGAAACGGTGACACCCACGATATATTTACGGCCAATTGACACCATAAACGGTAAGTCTACACTTTATTTTAGGCAGCACACAAACATCCTTTTTAAAGACAAAATTTCTTTAAAAATAAATGAGAATTCAGTACTCACTACTTTTAAATGACCGTAACCGGGTTGCTACATTACACAGCACAATTTACGAACGAGCCACCACTCTGCCGATGCCATCTCAAACGAACGCCGTCAAACACCAGGGGGAGAACGCTGAGAAGGCGGACTCGCTCGCAGCATACGATGGATGCGTTTTCCTTGTATTCCCGGCTCTCGTGCCACATTTCCATTTCAAAATTGGTCAGACTCAACAGGTTGACGGGCGTGAATTTGGTCCTCGGAATCCAGGCGACGTTCGCTGCGTTGTCCGACGCCTCGTAAATTTTACCGGCGGACGAGCTCACCTTCGCCGCTGGCCCGGTTGGCTTTCCCCGACTATCAGCTGACGACGCCTCTTTAAAATTCTGAAAACGTCCTCACGCTCGGGAACGTTGATGCCTCCACCGCTGGCATTAACTTTTCTCTGGCCGATAACCTGTCGTCTCCGCTGCTCGTCCTTCGGCGAGGAATTTCCATCCGATCTCCACGACTCCGGAACTCCCTCTCCTTTTCCCCCGTCTCGTCCCCTGTCCTCTCTCCTCGTATCGACAATCGAATCTCCCACTCCGCTCTTGCCGCATTGACTGTCGGGAACCTTTCTCCGCCAGAAGACACATGTTTTGTTATAGCGAGGTTTTTTCCGCTGTAACACCATCCCTATTGTACTCCTTTCATAACTTCAGGATGATTCTCTAATATTCTATTTGCTTTTAGAGAATTATCCTTTTTGCTTTGATAAAGGATAGTCTCTATCCGAAACGTCAGCTTTTTATTTCGATTTTGATTTTATCTATTATCTATTATTATTTTTATTATATCTTATTTTTTTATTCATTTTGTATTTTTAATTAATAACTATTATTTATTGTATTCCAAGGTTCTTGTGTCTCGTCCTTCTCTAAATATATATCCGTTTATTTTTGAATGAAAAAGACATTCTTGCGATAACGAACTGTGAATTATTGTAGAAGGTGGAAGGATAAATTTTTCAAGCGCCGAATTTATCCATCGTTCACCATAATCCATTTTTCCCAAACAGACATGAAATTTTATTTAAGACTTTGATTCATATATTTGTTAATCTGTGTTGATTGTTGAAGTTTTATGTAGCACTATCATTTTTTAATACCTACATTGCCTGCGGCAATGTTTTTTTTTTTTTTACTTTTGCGTTGACCCCTGATTTGGATTGACTGTGAACAATTTCAATCTAACTGTTGTTTAATAAATGAGCCCTCACTTCTTAAGGGGACCCAATTCAAGTCGTGTTACTTTTAATGTTGTTACGTATTATTTGATAGCCCCATTTGAATTAAATTTATAGAGATTTATTTCAGATAACGCCAGTATCTTCGAGATCACTGCCGTAACTTCCCTGTCCACGACATGGGCCGTTACAAGATCAAGAATTAAAGGAAATAATAAAGTTAACATATTAATGAGTGATTTTGTTTTCTAATGCTTCATAAGGTGAAAAATATGTGTTTTTATACAAAACTCAATAGTAAGTGAATGCTGGAGCATAACCACCGAAAGAGAAGGCCTCCGCAATGAAACGTAATACATTGTTACATCTTCATAGATAGGGCATTATTATTCGTATTTCTACCAATAATAAACCCTAAATTTTCCCTGAGTATGAAAATGTAGCAATGTATTACAGTCAGACCTCGGACATTCACGAGGTTAGGTTCCAGAATCTGTCGCGAATGAGGAGGATTTGCGGATCTTTGGTATAGTCACAAAAATGGTAATACGAGGGTCATTTTTAAATTAAGAACCGTTTTATAATAAAAACAAAACTACTATATATATATTTTCAAAATTTTTGCTTTACCAAATTCTATGTACCTTAGATTATTTTTCCACACAGTTTCCAAATTTATTTAAGCGCTTGTCATAGCGCCCAATGTACTTCCGCATGATCACTTCATAGAAGCTGCTGCTGGTAAAGAAAGTCACGCAGTTTTCACTTTTTTCCTCGTCGCTAAAATGCAGGCCGCAGATGAACTCATTTTAGATACCGGAACAGGTGGCAGCCACTGGACGCGAGGCCGGACTGTAAGGCAGGTGGTCAAGTTCCCCCCCAAAAAATCTGATTAGATGGGAACAACTTGACACTGTTTGATGTAAAAAACGAGTACAGTACCGCCTAACCCATATTTGTTACACTATCGCATTTACAGGAGTGTATACAAATGTTATCCCTACTATTTCATAGAACAGGCATTGGCTGCCGTTTTCTTTTGCATTCACAGCAAGGTAAAATGATTAAACGAACGCGGATGTGCAAAAAAATCGCGAATACAAATAAGTTCAATTCCAATGAAATTTTAGCGGATCTGTAAATTCGCGAATCACGAAGCGCGAATGCCCGAGGTCTGACTGTATGCTTCAATGCGAAGTCCTTCTTACTCGATGGCTACGGCTGGAGGCGGGCCAGATTTCATCTTAACCCCATCTTAAGGCATTTTCGCGTGGAAAGACAGGAAGTAGATCAGAATTTCCCAACCTCTTCATGTTGGGAGGTCAAGTTTTGAGATCATTGGATAGAATTTTTAAAAATATTAAGCACATACATTTTTTTTTTGTATGATGCGTATTTTTTGAGTTACTTTGATTTATCATGATATACACTGTATTACGGACACTATAGCCCAGAGCTCCAAAAGAGCACACACGCAGAAAAGACACCTGTAGTGTGGATCCACATGGTGACAAAAAATGCTCCGTGGTCAGAAAAAATGCACGCTCTTTTCCTCCTTAACCATTAAGCGATATTAAGAATTTCATTCTTATGTACATTCTGATATTATTTGAAAAAACATTCTTACTTATGTACATGCCTTCTGTTACTGAATTATATAGATTTTAACATATCTCGACATTGATATATATATATATATATATACACGTATATATACTCTTTTATGTATACAGTTTATTATTCCCTATCCTATTTTCCTTTCAACCACGATTAAACATAATCGATCCACAACATGAAAGATGAGATAATTCGCACCCACCATTCATGAAGTGAATGAATGGGTGCTAATCGTGCATATTTACATCATTTAATGGCCCATCATCGATTTAAAATCATCTTAATAAATCATCCGTTTATGACTCTATTAATATGCTTTTTCCCATGCTTTGTGAAAATAATTTTTTTACTCCATCACCTCAATTAAACTTTTACGTACTCATAAATTACCATAAAATAAATATCACGATTGCCTCGAGCCAGAGAAATAGGAAATTTTGGGCGATTCGTTTCTGTATGCAATTTTAAATCAGTCAATAAAACTCTATATCTCTAAATATAATATTTACACTCCTTCCTATTAAAACTGTAACCCATGATAAAATTAACGAAATTTAAAATCTATTTACATAAGCTGAACTGGTCATTTTTTTGGTTCCCATGTTATTAACTCCAAGCAGGTTTTTAAAAAATCATGATTAAGTTTAAAAAAAATTAGAAAAATCTGTTTATTTCTGCTAGCGTATAAATAAGCGTGACAGTTAACTCTAAACCTGTTATCAGGTAGATTTAACGGTAATTATCGTTGGCATGTCGTATTTTAAAATATAAGGGAAAAATCGTTTAACTTCTAGTTATTTCATTTATTTGCCATTTTAAGTCGCGTTTCCAACTATTTTTTAGAATATTACTTTATGTTCGCAAAAAAAAAAAATCTGTTCTGAAATACAAAAGGAAACCAACAAATATCATAAAATAATTGATCAAAGCTATTGGTTTATACTAATAATAATTGGAATTTAGTTTTATTTTATCCAGTGATAAACTTTTTACGATTTTTCAAATTTTGTATATATTTTTTTAATATTTTATTTGTAAACTCGATACTAATAAAAAATACTACTACTACTACTACTACTAATAATAATAATAATAATGTGACAACAGCAGGGGAAGGGAAACCACCAGATAAACCGGAAGTCCAAACCCGATGTTGTCCCTCAACAGGCGAAAAGCCCAAAACGGGGTTACTGAATATACATTTAAAAGAAAAAAATAAATGCAAGTAAAATAATAAAATTAATAAAATTATTAATATAATAAAACAGTAGCAATACAACAGCAATTATAATAAAATTAATTATGCAGATATGATAAATTAGTAATATTAATAATACTAACTAAAAACTAGAAAGCAGAAAGGATAACTTCCATTTGTCCAGAAGAGAATTCGTCGAATTTAACTTTTAATTTGTAAAACGGATCAATATTCGATAAATTAGTTCTCCATTTTCTGAAAGATAACAGCGCCTTACTTTGCCTCTTGGACCTAGACTGGCGAACGACAAGATTGAAACGTAAGTCAGGCATACAAATGCTGCCTGAAATAATTCGGGAGAAGGTTTTGTACATAAAAATATGATAATTAACAGAAAAGTCGAAAATGGAAGAATTATTTTCCAACAACTTATTATGTGGAAATTTGAATTTTAAAAACTTATACAAATTTTTTACTTTTTTTGCAACAAGATAAAATTTTGCGTATTGCCTGAATACCAGATCCAGATACTTACTTACTTACTTTTCAAACCCGCTTATCCGTTAGGGTCGCGGGGGCAGCAGCCCTATGGAGGATCTCCATTGATCGCGATTTTCCGCCATCAGCGCATGTCCTCCCTGGTAATATCCAAGCGACTCGAACCCAGATTCTCCATGTAGTCTAGCCACCTGGTTCTAGGCCGACCCCTTGGTCTCTTACCCACCGGCTTGGAAAATAACAACTGCCTAGGAAGACTAGTTTGCGGCATCCGTATCACGTGGCCATACCAGCGCAACTGAGATCTCTCAATGCGGAGAAGTAGCGGTTCAACACCTAAAGATTCCCTTATTGTGCTGCTGCACACTCTATCTAGCAAGGTAACACCTGCCACACCTCTCAGAAATCTCATTTCGGCCGCTTGTACCCGCGATCGCACTCTTTCGGTCATCACCTAAGCCTCATGACCATAGGTGAGAATGGGGACAAAGATAGATTTGAAGACGGAGAGCTTGGCTTTGTTACCCAGCTCGCGTTTCGTTGCCACGGATCGCCACAGTTCACGTCTGACACAGCTTGCTGCACCGATCCGAGCATCCAATTCTTTCTCCTGCCGTTCATCACTCGTGAATGCAATCCCGAGATACTTGAACTTCTCCACCTGCCTCAATGAGTCTCCCCTAACATGGAGAGCGCACTGAGCAGGCTGTCTTGAAAGGAACACTGAACCTCGGTTTTAGCCACACTGATCTTCATCCCAGCTTCTTCACATTTGGCTGCAAACCGATCTAGTGCATGCTGAAGGTTCGTGCGAGAAGACCCAAGCAGGACAAGGTCGTCAGCAAAGAGCAGCCTCTCCACCAGGCAGTCGCCCACACAAACACGCTCATCTCCTCGGTTGCCCCTGTCTATCCAGTCCATAAAGATAATGAACAAGACGGCCGACAGTACGCACCCTTGGCGGAGTCCACACCCACGGTGAACGGTCTTGACTTAATGCCATTTATCCGGACACACATCTCAGAGCTTTCGTACAGAGACATGATCGCAACCAGTAATTGCCCATCCACTCCATACTCTTGCAACACTTGCCAGAGCTTTTCCCGAGGAACTCTGTCATATGCTTTTTCGAGGTCCACAAAGCAAGCGTAGACCTCTTTTGCATACTCCCAGGATTTCTCAAAGATTTGCCTTAGAGCAAAGATTTGATCCGTCGTGCTTCGGCCAGGTCGGAAACCACACTGCTCCCCCGACAGTTTGGAGTCGACTATTTCCCGACTTCTCTTCTCCAGACACTTAGCGTACACTTTCCCAGGAATGCTGAGCAAAGAGATGCCTCGATAGTTGTTGCAATCTCTCCGATCTCCCTTTTTGAAGATAGGGATCACAATTCCTGTCTGCCATTGCTTAGGGGCCTGTCCAGATATCCAAGCAACCTGACACACTCGTGTCAGCCACAGGATACCAGATCCAGATGCCATACATAATTTTTGATAAAATTAAAGATTTAAAAAGGGTCAAAAAGGTAAGCGGGTCTTTAAAGAAATTCGACAACCTCTTACAGATACCAATTCTTTTGAACACTTCTTTATATGGGTGGCAAAAGAAAGAGAGGTTTGGAAAAGAATACCTAAATATTTGACTAGAATACTAGAAGACAGAGGGGCAGAGTCAAGATGATAGTTAAAAACGAAGTTAACTGTTTTGCGTGAAAAAGTCATTATAGACGATTTTTTGGCGTTAAGAGTGAGACCATTATTACAGGCCCAGCCGCTAACCTTATTAATTACATCTTGAAGCTCTTGACAGTCGGACCAGTTTTTTATACATTTGAACAATTTTAAATCATCGGCGTACATAAGGAAATTGACAGACCTGGTATTAACATAATAGGCAATATCCGCCACGAAAACATTAAAAAGAACGGGTCCTAGAGGAGATCCCTGTGGGACACCACTCTTAATAAGACCTTTCCTAATGGAAAGATCTTTTCCAATAGAAAAATTCCTCCCAATTAATAGAGAACGGAACC
This sequence comes from Rhysida immarginata, assembly GCA_023313115.1. Lineage (NCBI taxonomy): Eukaryota > Metazoa > Arthropoda > Chilopoda > Scolopendromorpha > Scolopendridae > Rhysida > Rhysida immarginata. The sequence continues at coordinate 1,979,078 of JAHWFO010008810.1, forward strand.
AATTTCATAACGAGGAGGAACATCCAATTATTTTAAGTTTTTCCAATAACAATTTAATATTAACGTTATCGAATGCTTTGGAAAAGTCTAGATATATTACATCGACCTGGACTCTTGCATCCATATTCTTAGCAACAAATGACGTGAAATCTACGAGATTAGAATCTGTAGACCTATTCTTCCTAAAGCCGTGCTGTTCTGGTGGAAGAAATCGATCTATGAAAACAGACAAAGACTTGGCAACAATAGTTTCTAGTAATTTCGCCGGGAACGATAACACAGTTATTGGCCGAAAATCAGAGGCTAAGATCGGAGATGTAGTCTTAGGAATAAGATGGAAATTAACACTCTTCCAAGCAGCTGGGTAAATACCTGAACTTAACGAAAGATTAAACAATTTACAAAAAGGACTAGAAAGGGCATCAATGCACCCCTTGTAAATATAATCAGGAATACCATTAGAATCTAGCTGCCTGGAAGCTTTAGTTTTATTAGCTGCTGCGATTATAGTTAATTCCGTAATTGACATTAACGAAAAAGGCTTATCAATTTTTTTCCAAAATTCAGACAGACCTTCATAATCAGCCTTTAATATAGAGTCTTGACTAAAATTTCGTTCAAGTCCCTCTAATAACCTAATGCAATCCAAGCTTTCAAGTTTATCAGCGTACATTGTCTTGCTACCCAAGAGCTTCTTTGTTAACGACCAAAAGTTTTTCGAGTTATGAATAAGATCAGTCTCGATCTTATGAAAATAATTATTGTAATCCATTTTTCTAAATAATTTAAATTGCTTTCTTGCTGATTTGAAGCTATCTAACACTTTACAACATCCAAACTTCTTATATAATTTATGCAGTTTATTTTTACGATTACATAATTTTATAGATTCACTCGAAAACCAAACAGGATAAGTACGCATTTTGTCCAAAGGTGGCAAAGTCAATTTAGGAAAACAAAGTTCGAAGGCAGTTTTAATAGTATTCACAATAAAGTCCCAAATCTAATCTACATCATTAAACTCATCAATTAATTGCTAATTGAATGATTTAAGATAATTATACAACATTTCAAAGTTTCCAGCACGAAGATTATACAAGTGAGGAGAATAAATTAAGCTCTTTTTAGGACTCATTTGAAATTGTATCTTAAGCGCAGGATGGAACAATTGATAAAGTACTACGTATAATTTTGACTGGAAAATTTGAGAATACTTTATCTAATGTGTCATTACGATGATTACAGATATTATTCTTATCTGAAATATTAAGTTCATTAGCCCACAATTCAGTATATTCTGATCGGGTTCTGCAGTAGTAATTGCTATTATCAGAAGGGAAATATGTTCTAAAATTAAAATCTCCCAAAATCAAAAGATTACCATTAAAACACTCAAAGTTGTTCAGTAATTCGTCCAAACATTTTTCAAAATTCTCCTTTGTAGTGGTCGGGGGAACATAAAGAACAACAATATTCAAGAGTTTGGAATTTCTTAATCTGATAGCTACCCCAATTATATCAATAGACATGACTGAATAATTAAAAAGATGTTGTGTGACTTCCATAGCAGTTGAAACAGCAATTAAAACTCCTTCACCTCTCATATCACCCTTACGATCTGACCTAAAGACTCTAAAATTCTCATCAAAAAGCATAAAGTTCGTGAAGGAGTCATCTAGCCACGTTTCAGTGAAGCAAAAAATAAAATCTTTATGACACGCCGTGGCGCTATTCACTTCCAATAATTTAGTTCTTAGGCCACGGACATTTTGATAATGAATTTTAATTGACATTGGCAACAGATGGAAGGGTTTCCCCCAAACCCGTCATAATCTGATCATCATATAACTTTCCGTAAAATTCAGATACTAAAACACCCTCAGGCCAATTAGAGGGCAAAAATAACTTATCAACAGAATTTGCAGCAACAGAAACATAAAACGAAGAAGAGGAATTAAATTTAGTTTTTAATCTATGACAGATTAAAACTTCTTCTGGTTTTAAAATTTGATGCAGAAATATTAATAGATCATCTCTATTCAAATCCGGTGCCAGCCTGGAAATAAAGATATTAACCGATTTGTCTTTTAATGAATTTTTGGCTGCCTTAAATTTAGAGCCAGAATCCGCCACATTCCCAAATTCTTTTATATGATTTATCTGATTTTCTGGCAATATTTTTTTCTATCAGTTATCTTCCTATCATCCAAATTCGTATCCATGTTAAAATATTTCAAAGTTTGCATAGGTTTAACGGCTGGAATCATACATTTTGAGACAGGGGGAACAGATTTCACATTACAAGCAGAGGTAGAATTTAAAGTAATAATATCAAGAAGCCTATCAACCTTATTACGTAATGATCTATTCTCCTCCTGAATCTTAGATGCTAGTAATATAAATTATTTAACAGAAACTATTAAATCATTTACCGTTTTTAGCAAAATCGACATTGACGTTGTGGAATCAACAGCACTAACTGCACTGACTCCAGTACTATCTGAGTCGTGATCATCTTCTAGATTCAGTTCACTGTTGCTTTGATCCACTCTAGGCCAATCAACCGTGCTAACCTCACGACATATTTCACAGACCCATGTCGATCCAATCCTCTTCAATGTATTCTTGTTCACTCCCACGCACTTCGCATGAAATTTTCTCTTGCAGTCTCCATTACAGATTATGTACGCCTGTTTACCATGAATGCTGTTCCCACAAGGCTCACATATGCCAATCTTGCCCTGATTACCTCCTTTTGCCATATATTAAAGAAAACAAACGACAAACAAACAAAACAGAAAGAGCTGATAAAACAGCGACCGTCCTCTATCGATAATAAAAATAATAATAATAGAGTCGAATTATTCACACTATTTAGCAGTAATACTCGGTTGTATATAGAAAAGCAGGGGAATGGAAATTCAGGGACGGATATTAGTTTTAAGTTAATAAATTAATAGTAATCTAAACAACCCGCGGGTTGTCCCCCAACAGTTTCCGAAGCCCAGCACGGTGTTTTTATAATAAAGGATAATCACAAACATCCATGCCTCAAGTGGGATTCGAACCCGCCACTTGCTGGGTGCTAAAGCGATAAGACCAGTAGTCAGTGACTAAAAATTAGGAATACCGGCTTTGATACTGAAACCTGTTTTATAATTCTGAATTGTGTTTAGAACATACATTATTTATAGGCTGAGTAATAAGGTCTGTTTAATAGACCTTTTACACTTTGACAACAAAAACAAAACCTTAAGCGCATGCGCTCCTTTTTCGCGAAGGAGAAGTGACTTCCGGGTGAGATAATATTTGTAAAATGTACTCAATAGTTCCTAAAAGTATCGAATACACATGAATATTATGAGTACTCAACCTAACCAATCTGCAAAGCCAAAAAATATTTTAAGAAGTAAACAAACAGTTCCGTAAAGTAAAAATAAACAAGAATATAACTCGTAAAACGATTTTCAAATATGCTGAAAAGAAGAATATAAAAATTTGTTGTTTAATATTACTGTAATATTTTTATATACAGCAATGGCGAAAACTGCATGTAAATTTACGTATTCGATTGCAGCGCTCACACGAATCTTTCCAAACGCGCGCGAAATGAGAATGAAATCCTCGCACGTCTAAATGTTTTAAACTACTGGGTCTATGTTCTTTCCACTGCTAGATCAAAGTTATCATAAACGTCAAGAGAGAAAAACCATTGTTTCAAAGCATTGCCGGGTAAAATCTTTTAAGCATTCCAAGGAGCTTTAGCTCTGACGCAGATGTAATTTTAATATCTCACTTTTACTTCCACTTGGTTTAAATAAACAGTGGAAATACCTTTGATTCTATATGCATTCACGTCATTTTAAAATATAGGCCTAACTTCAATTAGCCATTTTAACAATAAGCCTAACAATATTTAGTCATTTTAACTGTAGGCCTAACATAAATTAGCCATTTTTAACAATAGGCCTAACATTAATTAGCCATTTTTAACAATAGGCCTAACATTAATTAGCCATTTTTAACAATAGGCCTAACATTAATTAGCCATTTTGAACTATAGGCCTAACATTATTTAGTCATTTTAACTCTAGGCCTAACATAAATTAGCCATTTTTTACAATAGGCCTAACATTAATTAACACATTTAACAATAGGCCTAACAGCACTGAATTTTAAAATGAAATGAGCACGTGCATCAAGAAAGCTTCATAACGGGCACGTGCTCCAGGCTGCCATCAACAATGCTTAAATGATAAACAAAAAGTAACACTGTATTCACTTATGACTCGTCGGTAGGATTCGATTGATATATTACATGCCCTAGGTTCATATTCTTAACATTAGTGCACGTGCTTAAAGGGGTCCACGAGAGCTCATCAAAAGTTGATATATCGCTGTTAAGTTCTTCCATTTTCACGTTTTCGTGCAAACGATGGCTGGCCAGGCACATAATGGTACTGATCATGCTTGTATTCTTATATATAGCTTTAGCTAAAGCTCGTAATAAGGGGTCATTGAAGTACTTTTTGGGGGTCATTTTCTCGGACGTAGCATTTCGAAAATCGAAAAGAATGTCATATTCGTCTTGTGCTCGTCATTCCCGTTCGAATGACATATTACATGCCTTATATTGCCAATAAAAAAATTTAATGGTGGGGTTTGGGTCTCAATAGTCACGTGACTGTTAGACCGATTTCGACGACAAACTAATCAGGTGAGCTCAGGAAGGGTCTCTATCGAACAGCGAAAAAAGAACTTGAAAAAGTTAAAGCATTCTCGAGAAATCGTCGGACATACAGACGGACGGACAGACAGACACACAAACAGACCGAAACCAATATATGCTTTTCAGCATATAATAAATCCAAGTAATCTATATTTACTGCAATTTTAAAGAATTTGGAATGAATTAGAGCCAAAATACAGACTCTCATTCCTTACATATATACAGGGTGGACCTAAAAAACTCGCCACTGAAAACTTCCAATAGAAACGAAGGGTACCGAGAGTTCTGGCAAGAAGCGATTACGTTTCAAATTACATTATTATATGCTGAAAACTGGCTGAAAAGCATATATTGGTTTCGCTCTGTTTGTGTCTCTGTCTGTCTGTCTGTATGTCCGACGATTACTCGAGAATGCTTTAACTTTTCCAAATTCGGCTTTCGCTCTTCGATAGTGACCCTTCCGGAGCTCACCTGATTAGTTTGTCATTGAAATCGGTCTAACAGTCACGTGACTATTGAGATCCAACCCCCCCCCCTCCATTAAATTTTTTTTTTATTGGCGATATAGGGCATGTAATATGTCAATCGAACCAGAATGACGAGCAGAAGACGAATATGACATTCTTTTTGATTTTCGAAGCGCTACTTCCGAGAGAATGATCCCCAGAAAGTACTAATGTGATGTTGTAAAAAAATAGGATTTTTTTAGCCATCACATGTTTTCATTTGTGAAATATTTTTGAACAGGATCCTGATAATAAATATGGTGAAATGTAATAATTTCAGTTTTAACAAATGCTATAAATATATTAATATATGTTCCATGATTTGTATAAAATGTCTTTTCTTTATCTTCATGTCTTACCCAACAATGTTACTTTGGTTTATCAATTGTTGATTTAGCAGCTGATGCCATTCCACAATTTGCATGATCAAGCTTCAAGGAGTGCATTACCATTGTTTTCATGTGCTAGCCATGAGCCACTGGATTGTTACTCCAAGAGCTTAAATTGGACAACACTGCAAATTTTTTTCACTGCTGACCAAACCATCAGCCAGGATGCCAGCAAGAATTTCCATCTTGTGTTTACCGCCTCTTCAGTGTGTCTTCCATAGTACAATCTTCAAACAGAATGTAGCAACTTATATTTTTTTTCTCTCTCTATCAATATCAGGACATGTAAGCAACTTTTCAATTTTCACCCTCACCTGTTAATTCTGTAGAGATGGACATTCTTATTCATAAACTGTGATACAGATTGTTCTGGTTTCCCAGACAACCTCTTCTCCGGATATCATTTTCATCCAGTTCTAAACATGTAAGCCTCCATACTGTTGTAGTGCGTCATGCTGACTGGGACTTAGTTAATTTTTTCATTTGGACAATTTAACCTTTCTAAATTAATTTAATTTTTTTTTTTTTTTTTTATTCTCTTCTGTCTTCAGTCTAGGCCAATATGTAATTTGAAATTATTCTTTTATTAATTTTTTGGGGGGGTTTAATTTATTAACTTGTGTCCCATTTTTTTGTCTGCATCCTGTATATTGCTGAGTAGTCCCATTTAATTTTTTATTTTTAGCTAAAATGCTATTTTAATTTTTTTTCATGTCTATGTGATATGAAATTTTGAATTTATAAGAGAATGTTGCTTCTCTTATATTTTGTTAATGGTTGAATCAATCCATGAGTTATTTTAAAACTCATTGGTTATCCATGCAGCAATTTCTGAATAACCTTGTGTTATGTTACTTTGCCATTTTAACATTAAAACTTTAATGTCTGATTTTGTGTTGGCCACACATCCGGTTCTAAAAACCATGTTTTCTTATGCACATATTCTGTGTATTCTATACCTCTTTCATTTAAAGTATTATAATAACTTGGCTTGATTCAAGCATGTAGATAATATTAATTCTTTTCTGCATTTTACTTGTAATATCATTGTAATGCTTACTATATTTCTTGGGGAATTTCAATTTATTGATTTTTTAAAAAAAGAATGTGGGATAAATTTATAAACTTTCTTGTTTATTAAAATTCAAATATTTTCTATTCTTTTGTCTCTGCTTCTAATTAAGTTGTATACACACCTATTAAGCTTTACTCAGCCAATTTCTAAATAACTTAAGATTCTGGTCTAAAAAAAAATATAAACACAACGCAATGTCTGATTCAAATGATGTTTGAATCATAAATCCACTATATGGCACTTTAGTAATTTAATTTTCTTAGTGCTAGCGGTGCATCTTAAGTAATTTCTCTTGATAATTTTTTTTAGTAAATCTTTTCTTTGATAAGAATTTACAACTTTTCAATAAAAAGCAAACATAATTTTAAAATTAATATTTAATACTTTTGCTATCGTAATTTAATTATCTTTAACGTTTTTTCTAACGTTATAAGTGATGCCAGTTTGTTTGCTTAACTCAGTAACTTCCTTTTAAATATAACATTGGGTGCTTGAACATTATGGTAATGTTCTTGAAATGTAAATATTGATTTACGTTTTCTCATTGAGTTCACAAACCTTAAATGGACGGTTGTGACACTAAAATGATCCCTTATTACGAGCTTTAGCTAAAGCTATATATAAGAATACAAGCATAATCAATACCTTTATGTGTCTGGCTGGCCATCGTTTGCACGATAACATGAAAGAACTCAACTGCGATATCAACTCGTGTATCAACTTTTGATGAGTTCTCGTGGACCCCTTCAGGCACGTGCACTAATGATAAGAATATGAACTTATATAATGAACTTATATGAATATAAGGGCATGTAATATATCAATCGATTCGTACTGACGAGTCATAAGTGAATACAGTGTTACCTTTCGTTTATCACTTAAGCATTGTTGATGGCAGCTTGGAGCATGTGCCCGTTTTGAAGCTTTGTCGATGCATCTGCTCATTTCGTTTTAAAATTCATTGCCGTTAGGCCCGTTGTAAAATGTGGCTAATTAATGTTAAGGCGATTGTTAAAAATGGCTCATTAATGTTAGGCCTATTGTTAAAATGGCTAATTAATGCTAGGCCTACAGTTCAAAATGGCTACTTAATGTTAGGCCTATTGTTAAAAATGGCTAAATTAATGTTAGGCCTATTGTTAAAAATGGCTAATTAATGTTAGACCTATAGTTAAAATGAATATACAGGGTGTCCAGAAATAAATGGTAAATATTCATACACGTGAGAGAACATGTATAAAGAAGCATTTTTATTCCTATGAACATGGTGTCGCAAGCCAACCCTCACAGATATACAGGGGGATTAAAGTATGTTGCGCTGCCTGATTGTTGGCGTACCGCGAGCGACTAGGCAATGTGGTGCAGCCCACATTGGAGCCTACAGACCTGTTCGAAGTTGTTGATGTAATGGAATAAAATCAAGTGACATCACATAACATTAAACTACGTAGAAATAAACAAATAAGACACCCTACAAAGGGTTGACTTATTCCAGATGATCACTCGTGCGTATTTCGGTTCAAGGCGTTCTCTGAGGCACATTCGGTTAAATCATATATTCTGAATAGTAGCGGCCAACTTCCTCTTTGTGTGGAACAACTTATAGATGAGAGACGTACAATCGTTGAGTAAGGGGTACATAGTGCTGTTTCTATCGATAAAATTGGTAGAGACTTTACAACACAACAAAGGGAGAACAGAGTTTCTGACTAGTTTCGCCATTTATTCCCGGCTTTATCAAGGATACACACAAGAGAACATAAGCCTTTATATACAGAAGTAATGGTACAGAATAAGAACATGATTGGATGAAGAATAAGTCAATCGTCGCCCAAGCCGCGAGATCAGCCGCCATACGAACCTGGGTAAGCCGAGCTACTTCAATTCTTTTTTCTAAGAAGAAACGCCTGAACGAAGACGTCTTCAAGCTCCATCTACATATCTCTTCAATTGTATCTCCCGATGTTCTTATACCACTAATTGAAGAAGATGAACTCAGGCTTCAGACGTTCAGAGAACACAAGTTCAGGCTAGAAGACCTTCGACGTCCATTACTTCGCACACAATCCTCCAATATTCAATGTGACTTCAAGTTCCACGCCAATGTTGTCAACTTGACACCGATCCAGTTCTCAGTCTATGAGCTTTCCCTCCTAAACAAGGGCCTAAGCACTTCATCCACAGACGACCCACTTAACCTAATCTCCACTCTTATCATCACGGACACCGAACGAGCCATAACTTTCCTACCCCAACAAGATCGCCCTCCAGCCCGTGCCATTGCGGGACACCTCATCCGCAGAGCATACAACGATGCAACGTCCGCCAAGATATCCTGTGAACAACGCAATGATACTGTCGCCGCCTCCACCATAAAGAAGAAATTAGCCGAAGCTGATGCCCTTATCGCCAAAGCCGACAAAGGAAACGCTTCCGTTATCCTCTACAGATCCATATACATTTCCAAGGTCTGTGACTTCCTTTCATCCAATAATTTTATTGTCTTACCCTCCGATCCTACCCTTAAATATCATTCGTCTATCATCTCTGCCGTAAACAAATCCCCCCGATTTAAATACCTCCGACACCTTATTCCACGCAACCCTCGTCCTCCTACCCTTAATGCCCTCGTCAAAATCCACAAGCCGAATACGGCTATAAGATCAGTTGTTAATTACACCCCCGCCCCTGGCCATCGCGTTGCTAAGTCATTCTCCTCATTTCTTTTCAACCTTAAACTATTCCAAACACCTATAGACCTTTTCCAGACGCGCATTTCGCTGCTAGATGGCAGAACAGCGCTACTTCCGTCCGCCATTATGAGATTTTGACTTTTAGAGTTTCATGCTGGAGAATGTATGGGACATGAACGATTTCGGCACTCGCAGGCAATCCCTTTTCTATTTCTAGTGTTTTTAGTGCTCAGATGGAAAAGCTAAACAAGCATGGTTCATGCTGCGCCGTGATAGGTTGCTCAAATAGCTATTTTCGATTGCGACAACAGAAGAAACAAGTTTGTGTTACTCACGCGCCTTTACAATATGAAGACTGCCCTTGCTTGGTGCCTTTTTCTTTATTTTTGTTTCCCAAAAATGATGCAGAAAAGCTGAAATAGATGAATGCAATTAACAGATAAATTTTTATATGTTTCAAGGAAGCCGTGTATTCGTATTATGTTTCCAGAAATCAATTCTTACTCAACCGCAGTGCAGGATGGATGTAACCAGAGTTGAAGAAGACTTGGGTTTAATATGTCAGCTTTCAGTGTACTGGTCCGGATAACCAACTTTTTAGCGACATATACGAGGGGAGATCAAAAAGTAAGTTGCACTTCCACCATTTATTACACCATGTATGGCCATTTATTACACCACCTATACAAAAGCAACACGGCTGTAGCAGCATACAATGTAGGTTCACTTTTCCACATAGTTCCCAAGAGACCCTAAACATTTATCTGAACGATCAAACAACTTTTCGATTCCGGATGCATAGAAATCTCCTCCAGCGTTTTGTGACCACACACACTGCCATACGAAATGTTCAGCATGCTGGCAATTTCCACCAGTTTTATGCGCCGATTCTCTCTAATTATCGCATCCACACGGTCAACATTTGCAATGGTACGGGACGTTGCGGGCCTGCCTACGCGATCTTCGTCTGTGATATCCGTACGTCCGGTTTCAAGTTGTTGACACCACTTTACAATTCCTTGTCGGGAAATTGCACGCTCTCCATATACAGCAGTGATTTCACGATGAATGTCCGTGCAATTCACCCGTTTGGCCCATAGAAATCGGATTGCTGCTCGTACCTCAAGTTTGGAGTGGACATCCAGTTGACGCACCATTGCTTTTAGTCCGCTAGTCACACAAAGCACGACAGGAAACCACAGCAACCCTCCTGTCCGACGTCTGCGCAGTTAATGTCCCTTTCTCCGCTTTGCCCAAGATTGCGACACACAGCGCGCTCCTGCGGCGAGTTAGTACAACTTACTTTTTGATCTCGTAACTAGGAATTTACATAAGAATTTATACTGAAAGTGTATGCTGCTAGTGCGTTAACATTTCGTTAAGTTTAAATCTTCACTATCTTTAATGGTTAATCTTCACTATCCGCACATCACACGATAATTGATCATGCGACCAAAGTAAGTGACTTTATTTTTTAATAATAACTGGGGGGAGGGGGGCAGACCCCCTCTAACGAACTGATGTATACCCCCCTTTTCTATCTAGTCACAGTAAATGGCTAAGCAGTGATAGTGAAATTGATAAATATTTCATTTACCTTGGTCGCATGATCAGTCATCGCGCGACGTGCAGAGAGTGAAGACATAACGAATCTGTATGTTTCATCTGTATATTTCACAATTTCCATCCACTCTCGAATTCTCAAAAATAGTCCTATAATCTATAGTCTACATATATTTTGTGTAAAACATGTGCAATAAAGGTATACGAAAACTGTAAGTTACTGAAATATATATTTCTGCATCTTGAAATTTATGTAAATATTTATCTAACTGTTTAAATGAGCAAACATTTAACTTTTTGTATTTTAAATGATTTTTTATCTTATCTGCGATTAAATCAGTCATTTTTGATCCAGAACAAAAGCTTAATGAAAACGCTTCATGGTCAAGCTGAGGCAAGTTGAGTGCTCAAATCGCTCAAATCAACATCTCGTAATGGCAGCCAAGTCATGTGACCACGCGAGAACAACTTCCGCTGAAAAAGGTCTATAATGTCTAGAATTCCATTACCCTTACTGAATCTCTCTCCTCCTTTCACACCAATGAATACCTTTGCCTCATGTCACTTGACATTACTAACCTATATACTAACATTCCTGTCCCAGAAACCCTCTCTATCCTTGGAAACCTCCTGCTCTCATCCTCCTTTTCCGTTCATGACTACGTCGACCTAAACTCTATCCTCACTGTCATTTCTAACAAGAATTACCTTTCCTTTAATAATACCTTCTATTCTCAACTGTCCGGTTTAGGAATGGGGTTCCCATTAAGTAGCTTCCTTTCCGAAGTCTTCCTCCAGAACCTTGAACTCACCTTTGTCTCTCCCCTCCTCTCTAACTACACCATTATTTCATATTTTCGATACGTTGATGATATCCTAATTATCTTTGATTCCCGTTTTACTTCACCCGTTGACATTGCTAACCTTTTCAACACTTTCTCACCCCACATCCAGTTCACTTTTGAAACCGAATCTAACCGCTCTCTTCCTTATCTCGATTTCCGCATCACTAATGACCCCACCAACCACCGCTTTTCCTTTTCTGTCTACCGTAAACCCACCACATCATCTAATTTAATCCATTGTTCCTCTTCACACCCTCCTATCCATAAACAAGCCTCCCTCCGTTTATTCATCGACCGTGCCCTAAAGTTACCCCTCAGCCCTTCTTCCCATGCCACCGAATTCCGAACTATACGCGCCCTCGCCTTAAAGAATAGCTACACTACTTCCACCTTCTCCCGGATTCTCCAACGAAGAAAACTTGCCCTCTCCAAACCTCCTCACCCATCCCCATCCAAGAAATGGGTGTCTTGCGATTCATCAGCCCTCAATTTTACCGTCTTTCCCCCTTCCTCTCCTCCTCGGCCTCCAAGTTTCCTACCGCTCATCGACCCCATGCTTTCGCTCTCTTAATCCCCCCCATCCAAACAGACACCGACAATTTCGCCCGTTCCTTATAGATTAAACTGGATTTTGCGATAAATACTATATAGGCCGGTTGACCCGCAATTTCAATAAACGATTCAAAGAACACATGGACTCCTACAAGAAACAAGATAATATTTCACACTATGCGATCCACCTTGCCCGCACGGGACATGCCCCAAAAGAGCAGAGTGAAATTATGACCATTCTCCATCTATGCAACGACCCATTCAAGACCGCCACTCTCGAAGCTATTGAGATCTTTAAAGCTAAGATCTCCTCTCCAGATCACCTCCTCAATTGGCAAACCGTTTTTGATATTTATTCCATTTTAAATTCTTTATCCGATAGCTTGTAATTTTTCAAATTTGTATATATACTTTCATTTTCATTTCCTATTGATATCTTAGTTTATGTTAACTCTGGATGAGTCTTCTACTAGGCCCGCGTTTTCAATTTTATTTGTGTTATAACATCACTTTTTCTTTTATACAGGGTGTTTCAAAATTATGTACAATAAATTTAGTGACAAATTCTCCAGGTCGAAAATGTCCTATAGCACTTTGTCTGGAAACGATTTATTTACGCGATACAGCCAACTAAACCCGTGGCTCGAAATTACAGGAATTGTTCAAAGTGCCCGCCACCAGCTCTGATGTTATGGAAGAGTTCGTCACCAGCATTACAAACGGTTTGGCATGCATCTTCAATTCGTTGTCGCAGATCCATAATGTTAGGAAATTCTGTGCTGTAGACGATCGTTTTCACATGACCCCACAGAAAAAAGTCCAAGGAATTAAGGTCGGGTGATCTTGCAGGCCAGGCTACCGGTCCACCTCGACCTATCCACCGATTCATGTATGCAGCATTAAGGTGTGCTCGCACAACATGGCTGAAATGTGCTGGAGCGCCATCATGCATGAACCACATGTTAGATCTTATGAAAAGAGGAACATCTTCCAGTAATTCTGGCAATGCATTCTGCAGAAACAAAAGATACGTTCGCCCACTCAATCGTGGCGGCAACACATAAGGGCCAATTAAGTTATTTCCGATAATTCCACACCAAATGTTCACGGAGAAACGCTCTTGATGCGCTCGAGCTCTGGTAACATGCGGGTTAGCATCTGCCCAATGGTGCTGGTTGTGAGAATTTACGATTCCTGTCCGGGTGAAGGTTGTTTCGTCCGTGAAAAGTATCTGGCTGAGTCAACTAGGGTCTGCAGCATGACGACGTTGTATCCATTGGCAAATTCGTTGTCGGTGTGGAGAGTCCGTTGGGTTCAGTGCCTGAACCAGTTGCAGGTGGTATGGATGCAAAAGCTGACGGTGAAGAATGCGCCAAACAAATGAGTGCGGAATGTGTACCATGGAAGAAATACGACGGGTGCTTGTCTGTGGTTCATCATGTATGATGTCAATTATCACATCCTTCTCATCCGGAGAATGTGCTACAGGCCGCCCTTGTCCTGTTTGACGGCCAAAGGAACCACGCTCCCTCAAATGTCTGTTGACAGTTACAAATGTTCGGTTATTTGGCAAACGTCTATTCGGAAAGCGTTCTTGGTAGAGTCTTCTTGCTTCCACAGCATTTCCGTCCGCAAGACCATACATTAGGTGCATGTCTGTGTATTCTGCACTGGAATACGTGTACATGACTTTTTTTTACGTAAATCGTAATGCGTATGTCAAAGCATTATAAATGAAATTGATATTCCTAGTGGATGTACTGTAGTGAAACTACAGTAATGGAAACAACCGTACACAACTAATGGAACAACCCTAAAGTAGGTTTAAATAGAACAAACCACTCAACCTAGTGTTGGGTCGAAACGCTGGAACTGCTAAAATATCGTCTGCTATCTACCGTGCTTCCCTACTGTATGATATTGGATTACTCGCAAACAAATCGTTTCCAGACAAAGTGCTATAGAACATTTTCGTCTTCTGTTGACCTGAAGAATATGTCACTATATTTATTGTACATAATTTTGAAACACCCTGTATATCAATCAATTTTCCTCTCAAGGTCTCCGTATAATTTCATTGTTATTGGTTCCTTATCCAACCATTCTCCTTCCAATGTCGCCACTGTATAATTTATATTATTTACTATTTGTTATTTCTTCATCGAATCATATTCTCATTCTGTACCATATTTTCTGTATATGAAGGCTTATGTCCTTATGCGTGTATCCTTGATAAAGCCGGGAATAAATGGCGAAACTAGTCGGAAACTCTGTGTTCCCTTTGTTGTGTTGTAAAGTCTCTACCAATTTTATTGATGTAGCTGACTAAAAACGGAGAAGGACTGATTGACACCACCCGATAGATTTTTTAATAACTTCCACTTATCCTTATTAGAATGAAGGCGTGAAAATAATGACTTAAAGTAATTTAGAGTGGATTTATTAATTTGCTTCTTAACAAAATTAGAAAATACTTTAAAAGTTTGAAGGGAAGTAGATGAAGGATTATGACAGAACTTCCAATATAAAGAGTTATTCTTTTTAATTAATAATAGAATCTGAGGGGTAACCCAAGTCTTACGAATAGTAATGGAACCTTTGTTTATGCAAGTAGGATGGCAAAGTGGAAAATATCGATTACACCCAATTCGAAAATGTGACACGTAAGTTTCCAACAAATGATTAGTATCATTACAAGGAGATAATAACATGTTCCAAACAGTTAAAAGAAGAAAGGAATTTAGTATAGTAATTCGATGGAGAGATATTATGTATTTAGGTTGATAGGTCTGAGAAGTATTAGTATTAAACATTACTAAAAGGGGGAAGTGGTCAGAGATAGACATATCCAGTGTACTACTGAAATAGATCGACTGAAGATTAGAAAAACAGGAATCAATGGCGAAGTAAGTATGGTGATAAGAAGAGGATACGGGTAAAAGACCAAAACGAGTTATTGGGTCAAGAAAGACATTAAAGGCGAACTACACTCAAAAATTCGATATTATAGGGTCGGTCATTCCACATCAGTTCAGGCAGGCATTGGCACTGACCTATCGAATTTTAATGAAATTTGGTATATACAATTGCCCTAGGGAGTTGGAAATGAATGCCAACTATTATTTTATTTTTTCATATTTATGGAAGTTACGGACATTTAAAATTTTCGAGATTTGAGTGGGGGCTTTATCTATGAAGTACAGTAACTTCGGTTGTATAAAGATGTGATTGGTGGCATATGAAAGCTCCTCAACTGTATTTTATATGAAATTTTAATTTAATAAAAATATTCTACTTATGCAAATTTCTCAAAAGATAGGTTAAAATTGTTTTTCGTTAAATACTAATAATATCTTATACATACTTTCATAAAAACAATACAAAAAATTCAAAACTGTGTTTTGCTGCGTTTTGAAGATATTAATTTTTAAACCTTGAATTCCAAGCAGCGGGAGTCAGGTAATAGGAATTTGACTATTCGTACAGGGAAGAGAAAGCGTGTAACCTTGGGACCATTCATTTATTTACGTTTTATTATTTATATAAATAGTATCATTAATTATAATTACACGAAAAAATAAAATCAGTAGTAGCATTACAATATTAATTATATAAATATGAAAAATGTTTCTTAGAACTTCAGAATTTTTTTTCAGAAATCAGAAAAGTATCGTGCCCATTGTAAAATAAGAAGATAATTTAGTAAGAAAATATATATTTGCATTATGTTGTCGAATTGTTAATAATAAAGACGGTGTCACGGAGATCGATTCCAGGTTCGACTTCCGGTGACATTCGTGGCTGCTTTCGCTCTCGTTACTTCTATCGTTCAAGAAAGAGGGCGGAGCAGCGCAAACAATGCCGTCATGGCAATCAAGACGTAAGGACCAATAAGAAAGCTGTGTGCGGACGAGGTGAGAGCTTTCAAAATTTGAAAGACCGTTGGAGAAAGAAAGGCAGAGAGAGATTAGAGACCGAACGAGGAAGCAGCAAAAAGTGCTGTGATGGGAACAGAAAGGTCAGCGAACATTATTCCTTAATGTACGATGCTGGCTATGGAAAGCAGGAGTACGGCGAAGGCAAGAATACGACACCGAAAACTGAAACGTTAAAGGCGTCGACGAGAGAGCCTTGCCGGCAAGCCTCGAAGGCGGAGAATTCAGTACAGCGGTGGCAGAAAACGAACGACGCAGTTAGCAGTTCAATCCCGTGTACCCAGGAATCATCCTTTTGCATCGGACGGACGATAACAGCCTCTCCAACAAACTTAGTAAGTACTCTAATATCGGTCAATAATAGTGCTTGTGTGCTGCGTACAGTATTCAGTGATTCGTACCAGCGTGAGCTTGAACCCAGCATGGTTGTCAAAGGAATATGGCCAGCCGGCTTGAGTGCGTACTTGCGGCAAGGGTACGGTTTCGCCCTCGTTCAAAGGGCTACTACGAAAACCATATCATGGTCGTAATTTACTAAGTCCTCCGCTCTCTAGTATTATTTGTTTGATCGATAAGTGTTTATCCGTTTATTGAAAAGCTCTGTTTTATTACTTTTCAGTTGGCCGAGAGTAATGTAAATGTTCCCATTGGGAAGCTTAGGCTTCATTGTAATTTTATTGTAAGGACAATCCTGGACAGTGACTTTATATTTGTATTAGTGCCTATTGTGCTTTTTCTTGTTTATAAGAACGGCAAATTATGTGACATTCGTTATTGTGACTTTGAATTTTATCCCGGACTGACACTTTGATTTTATATCGTGTTTGTTTAATTCCAAGTTAATGCAGAGTGCGTATGTTTTGTGGGACTTACCTGATTTAACCAGTGCTTTTTATTAATACGAAGAATTGTTATTTCGTTGCTATTTTTGCCTCATGTAGTTGTAGTGTTTTTCACATTTATTGCTGGTTGCTTAGATTTAAGCCTTTGTAACGCTATTAGTATTAGGTAAGCGTTTCCAGCCCGTTAAGCTTTTACTGTGTTTATCGGTGGAGCAAGGGCTGCTTTATTTACTAGTGTATATCTAATCTTTACTTAAATATGCTGCTTATATATATTTGTACTAGATATTGTGAGTTACAATTTTATTATAGTAGTTTTAAGCTTTGCATACCAATTGAGCAGTGTGCCTTGGTTATTATCCTTATTATGTAAGATTACATGATTAGAGTTGATTTTGTGTTTTAATATTTTTGACCTGAGTTAGAGTGTGAGTTTCGACTTAGAAACTAATTACTGGTTTCACACTCCTTGCATTTAAAAGCTTATCTCTGGCTTTTTTTGTTGTTATCTTTTATTTTCTTATTTGTTATTCAAAAAATAGTACTTTATTTTTATATCCTACCTCATTTAGCTCTGCATTTACACGTTACAGAAAGTATATTTACTTTACACATTCTCAGAGTCAGTCACTTCTGAGTTACCCTGAAAGACGAGATAAATTGCAGAGGCAGCTGAAGTTGATACAGGCTTCATTATATAGGGTGATTCAAAAATTAATGTGCAGATCAATGCACTTTCTGCAGGACGACTTTGCTGATCGAATCATCTCGCGTGGCATCTTGCCTGCACGCTCGCCGGACTACACACACCTCGATTTCTTCCTTTGGGGTGCCTTGAAAGGTAAAGTGTATGCAAACAATCCGCACACTTTGCCTGAGCTGAAAGAGGAAATAACTGAAGTTCATCAAATCTCACCACCCATACTGAGCAGAGTGTTTCACAACGTGAAACTGCTCTTTTATCGCGTCATCAGGAATTGAATGTCCCTTAAGGAGCTTCTTTGGGAAGTGGTGAAAGTCGCAAGGTGCAAGATCTGTCATCTTTGAACTGCAGTTTTTCATCTTTGATTTCTAGGCAGTGCAACACCTCCAGCGTGTGGCGACTGTTTGCCAGCGAGCGTTATCGTGCTGGCGAAGATGGTCCAAAGCTGCCATTCAAAGATGTGGACAACAACCCCGGATTTCCTCTCCGACGGGTTCACCCGAGTGGTCACACGTTGGTGCAGTGCGTGGAAAGGGATGGGGATAATGTAAAAAAGTGAATAGTGCATTACAAGAGGACAAATGTAAGTATCAGATACGAAAAGAATTTTGAAAATCGGTTAACAAATATAAAAGTTACATCCAAGGAGGCATTACTTTTCGATCAACTCTCGTATCGTCTCTACATTTATTGAATTTTCTTTTAAAAACTTAATGAGTTCACATTGAAAAGAATAAAAAACAGCTGTAGAATGTTTAAGACAATCGGATATTACCATAACATATTAACGGATGTATTGTGGCTTGGAACTCAGTTTTGAATATTTTGTATAGTTTTTATGAAAGTATGTGGAAGATGATAAGTTTTTTAACGAGAAAAAATATGACCGTTTGAGAAACTGGCATAAATAGAATATTTTTATGAAATTCAAATATTTGCGCATGCGTAATATAATTTTTAAAATTTCATATAGAATCTACAGTTAAAGAGCTTTCATATGTCAGTATTCAGTGTGAAATATTGAAAGTAAGTAAAATACAACCGAAGTTACAGTGCTTCATAGATAAGACCCCCACTCAAATTTCGAAAATTTTATATGTCCGTAATTTTCCATAAAAATGAAAAAAAAAATATTTGGCATTCATTACCAACTCCCTAGGGTAATTGTATATACCAAATTTCATTAAAATCCGAGAGCTCAGTGCCAATGCCTGCCTGAACTGACGTGGAATGACCCCATATTTTTTGCAGAATATCATTATTTGACAATAATTAATGATAAATGGGATAACTCGCTAGAAATAAAATGTAGAATTGAAATAGCCAGGACCAACCTAATCAATATGAAACCTCTCCTATGTGATAAAAGGCTGAAGACTAATATCAAGCTAAGAATTCTCAAATATTATTTCTGGCCAACACTCTTATACGGTTGTGAGGCTTGGAGACTTTGAAGAAAAGAGACATCAAGAAGCTGGAGGCATTTGAAATGTGGACATATAGAAAATTACTAAAACTTTCATGGACACAAAAAGTTCAAGTCAAAAAAAAATGATTAAAAGAAGAAACTTGAATATCTGCGTCACCTTATGAGGCACAAAGAATACGAATTACTACAGAATATTATAGTGGGGGACATAGAGGGAAGAAGAGGCAGGGGGAGAAGAAGAATAAATAACCTGGATGGACAATTTACTGGAATGGACTGGACTTGGGAAAGAAGAACTGATTAAGTCAACGAAGAACAGAGAGGAGTGTTCAAAAATGATCGCCATTCGCTCCGCGATAGGCACAACGAGAGAAGATCATTATTTGAAACAAATAGAATGCATCTGCAGCAAGAGAAAAGCTTTAAAACCATTATTTCATTATAAAAATCGCGTTTAAAGTGTAAAAAATGCTACTTCCACTCTTCACCCTCGCGCTCCATTTTGTATCAGCTGACTGCCTCCTTTCGAGATCACGGCGAGAGAGAGAGAGAAGCTCTTCCAGTTAATAAACATTAGAGAGAAGCTCTTCCATAGCAATCCATAATTAAATTAAATCATGCCTTCCAATTTTCCCGAGTAAGAACCTAGATACTATAAAATTTTATCTTTTCATAATTTTCTTAACTCGGAATTAATAAGAAACGAGTAGATAAACATTTGTTGGAGAGAAAATCGGCGCCCTTCAGTGTACTCAAGTATTTGCTCTGCTCATTTCGAAACCTCATGCTTCACTATCGATCCGATAGTTTAAAAGCTTTGCACGTGAAGCGAATAAATTACTTGAAGCAGGTTGCTGGTTGCTGTCACTACTCTTCAACGGGCAAATATTTTTGAAGTGATCCAAGAGCTACGTGAACGATTAGCTCCTTTGAAGCGCCGGAGAAACCAAGCAATAAAGAATAAACATAGGGTAAAAGTTCAGAATAGCATACATTTCCAACTGTTTTGTTCAGGCCACTCAATTTAGAATTATTATTACTGTATCCGCTCTACGTAATCAAAAATTCATTTCCAATAATTTTTGTGTAATTCAAGCGAGAAAAAAATAACTTCGTGTCGTCTTATAGCAGATAGAACGGCCAAACCGATAATGCCGCCGTGCCAGGGAAGAGGGAGAATGGCGTTCTTCTATTCCCTGGTCATGCCATCTGATAGGAGCTACGAGTGGCCCAGCCGACTCGAGAAATTGCGGAATGCTGTTCAGAACTTTTCATTTCCTAAAATCGCATGATTTGCTATCATATATTCTCCCATTATTCTACGCTGAAAAATGCTTATAGTTGTATAATAATCAGTTTGTGTAGTTTATTAGTTAACCATTGTCAGTATTTTTACTTCAAAAGTTAACGATTGTCTGGATTCAACCCGTCGGTCTCTGCATCGTTCGTGCGAGATACGTGAAGGATGGTATGAAACAGTATCAACAGTATCAGCATTTCCTAGCGGTTCATAACAGTAAGGCTGAACGTCTGTGTCGTTTCCGAATGAAACTTCTTCCATATCCTTTAAAAAGGAATTAAAATCTACATCTGATTCATAACTGCTGCTGGCGGAAACCATCGTAAAATAGCACGTGTATAGAAATAAAGGAGGACGTCTGTCCCGCGAGGACGTCACTTTACTTCCTCTTTGTGTAATGGAGCGCGAAAAGTGACCTTGACTTCCTTAATTTTCGTTTGTTTTATATATTTCGCGATCGATTTGACATTTTTCATTTATGCCACGATATTATTTATATCTCGAACTTTCATTTTAAATAAAGTTGTATATTAGGCTAGAGTTTAAGGGAAGGAGAAGGTTTGCTGAAATCTATAATAAAAATCCCCAATTAAGATTATTGATTCACCCGACCTTTGCAAATCAAGGAGGATAGTAGCCAGATGAGAACAAAAGGTTGGAAAATGTCTTAGTGGTGGACGATAAACAGCTATCATAACTGTCCTATTATTGATAATAGTGACCAAGGTCTCGAAATTACTGGTAACCTGGAGTAAATTAAGACATGGTAGAAAAAGTCAATGGATGTGAGTAATAGATACATAGTCTACTTCCACGTTTATGAGTACGATTAACGGAAACACTCGTAAAATTTGGGGTGGTGGGAATATCACAAGAATTGATCATGCCATGTTTCGGAAAATATTAATACCTTAGGAACCATTGAGATACTTTTTAGGTTCGCCAGTGTGGAAGAAAAGTTTGCCTTCAGACTTTTTATATTTAAATAGTATACAGAAAGGCACTGCCCAACGTTAATCGTATAAGTGTCGTTTAAAAAAGAATCGGTGGACATAGGAGGGGGAAAAACTGTCATTGTAATAACCAAGGACTATAGCGCCCGGCACGAAAGAAAAAGGAAACTGGCGCATGTGTAAATGAATAAAACTCGTTCAACCAATCAGAAACGAACAGTCATCAGGGCATTACTTACTACTGATGACAGGTATAAGTAATACCTCGTTTCCAGTCCGTTTCTGATTGTTTGAACTAGTTGTATTCATTTACACGTGCATCAATTTCCTTTTTCTTTCGTGCCAGGCGCTATAATAATTTGGTAACCAGACAAACAGAAAATATAAAAAAAAATAAAAACTGGTAGAATAAAATCAAAAATCAAAACAGGTTGGAGTGACTCCGTTGGAGAGAGTAAGGTTTAGAAATAAAACTAACAAAAGCTAGAAATAAGATTTAACTTATTATATAAAACAGATTTATGTCTATCGTTATTTTTTTATTTTTGAAAACTTATTTTATTTTTCTTTCAATCAAAATTTTAATTTTGAGCTAGAATGTGTGACATTTGAAGTTTTAGGATGAGTTCTTTTTTCAGTAAGATTGTATAATTTTGGGTAAAGTCGAAACATTGTCATTCCACATCCCTTTTTTCACAAAACAGCACATAAAAGTTCTCCAAGTTAGAAGGAGGAAGAAATAAGCCATCAGTTTTTATTATTTATAATGTTAGAATATAGCTGTGGGCTCATTTAAAAAATGTTTGTTATGGTTCTACGTTTCCCTCATATTGGTAATTACATTTTTGTAAAACTATAATTTTGAAAAAAAAATTTTAAAGATTATTTTTTAAATTTTAGCATCCTAATTTCTAAAGTTAGAGAGTAAAATCTAAATCATCATACTTACATTTTTTTCTAAAATCCTCATACTTGTTTGACTTAGTTTAAAAATTTCTAAGATGTTGGATGATTTTTGAGGTAAAAGCAATTTTTTATGCAAGCAAGTGCAGTTTGCAGAGAAGGCATTTTTAAATATTTTGATGGCCGTAGAATTAACACTAAATGAGTCAGAGCAAAAAAAATTATATGGCTTATTATGTCAATAAATGGACTATATAAGCCAAATTTTATCAAAATCTCAGACGATGGGTGTCATGGCCTTGTTGAACTTTCTTAAAATGTTATAAGTTTGGGGTCTATTTATACAGGGTGATTCAGAAAGGTAGGTCAAGAATGAAATACCATGTACAGTTTGTAGCGGGGAACAAAATTTTTCCTATAAACATGGGTCCAGAAATGCATCCTTACAGAGCGGATGGTAGACGCGACGAGCTGAATAGTGTCGTGGTCTCTGGCTCGAATCCAAGTCGCGCAATTTTTCCTTTAGTTTTCCATCTTAGTCTATTTGGAATGTATTGTCTATATACTAATAAATAGAAAAGGGAAGGAGAGAGCAATGCCAGCGGTAGGCCTGGTCCCTGGTTTGATTCCAGGAGGCGGAATTTTCCTTCCCTTTCTATTTTTAATGTGTTATATTTGAATAAGTTTCTTCAGTTAATTTATTATCTTCTGTTCGAGTTATATTATTAAGACCGATAGGTACTTATGTTTTCACAATGTGCGTCCGTCTGTCCGTCTGTCCGTCTGTCTGTCCGTCTGTCTGTCCGTCTGTCTGTCTGTCTGTCTGTCTGTCGGTGCTTAGCGGTCGAGCGCTTTCGAATTTTCGACTTCCATTTTAGCCATTCGACAACTTACGCAAAACGAAAGGCTGAGTTCGTTGGTGGAAAAAAAATCGCTGAACTACTTCCGGTTCAAAAGGACCCAAATAACAGAGGGGACCACATTTTTCACTATACGGTTCCATGTATAAATAGTCTCTCTTTATGTTTTATCAATGCTGTTCTCTTTTTGGCATTCCATAGCTAAGGCAGACGAGTAATTAGTAATTAGACTAAGTAATTACCGCTGGCTTGTGAATTAAGTGAAGACTCGTGATGGTCTTCCTTCATGGTCAAAATCAGTCATTAACTGGTTCAGTGGTACGTGGTTTAGTGGTACCATTATGGTCCATTGGAAACTTTTGATACTAAGATATGACATGTATTATATCAAACACCTTGTGTAATAGCATGTCATGATTGAATATAACGTAAAATTAAATATAGACGAAATTGGTTCAAAGGTAGGTGCTTTAATGGTATCATTATGGCCCATTGGAAACTTTCAATGCTAAGATTTAGCATGTAATATATCAACCAACTTAGAATGATGTGTCATGAATAAATATAATGTAAAATTAGTGTTAATCAAAACTGGTTCAACGTTACATGTATTAGTGGAACCATTATGGTCCATTGGATACTTTCAATGCTAAGACATGGCTCGTAATATACCAACCAACTTGGAATGACGTGTCATGAACGATTATAACGTAAAATTAATGATAGTCCAAATTGGTTCAAAGATACGTGGTTTAGTTGTATCATTATGTTCCATTTTAACTTTCAATGCTAGGCTACTGCATGTAATATATCATACAATTTGTTATTATGTGTCATGAATAAATGTAACGAGAAATTAATGACAGCCAAAATTGGTTCAATGGTAAGTATTTTAATTTTACCATTATGATACCAATGGAAACTTTTAATGCTTAGATATCACATGTAATTTTTATGCCTTACATTATCAATAGTTAATTTCTATTAGGAATATTGTCATCAATGGATAGCAGCTAATTGCTCCCTTCAACAGTACATGCTTACGTAGAAACGATTTAGTAATAGTTATCAATAGAATAACTTGACGCTGATGAAATAAAAGAACCTTGCACATTACGCTTCTACAGTTGACGCTCATTTCATTATACAGGAATGTTTACAAATTAAACGACTCTTATATGTTAGAATATATAGAGAAATACTGCTATCTCCATTTAATTTTTCAGGTAGTTTTATTCATTTTGAACTTCACATTTCTGTTAGAAGTACACCTTGTTAAAAGCAATGACTTACTTAGCAACCTCATCTAACCCTAACAACGAAAGGCTTCTTTAGGAAACAAATGCTTAACTTTTTATCCTCGAATGCTTTAAAATCCTATTGGTCCTGGGCATTTCGGTTGCCTGACTTGTTTGATATATATTCTTCTTTTTTTTATAGAAATTGATCCCGAGGTAATTCGTGAAGAAAATGATAGTTTGGAACCGTCAACCTATCCGACGGCCACGAGCCAGGCAAGCGAACTGCCACCTCCTCCTCCACCGCCCAAAGGACAGACAAAGCCCATTGGACCTCCAGCTCCTGACCGCTTGTGCAATCACTACAAATATCGATGTAATGATAATCAAATTGTGCCCGCTTCCCCATATCAAAAGGAAACCTTCACAGCTTTTGGGGTTCATCATCACTCCTCCATATCTTCTTCTAACAAAGAAAACAAGTAAGCATAAACAGTAGACTAAATTAAATAACAAGAACAACAGGAAACCATTATTTCTTGTCAAAGGTTTATAAACCTTTGATGTGGAATAGTGGTTTCCTGTTGTTCTTGTTAATCTGTCCACAGTTTCTGGCTCCATCTCCTTCTATACTAAATTAAATAGACTAGCATTTCTTACACTTTATTCTCTTATTTAATTATTCATAGCATAGTTATAAGTTTATTTTTTATTTTTTAATAAGAAAATATAATCCAGTTCAATAAATCGTGAAGTTTATATTTTCATTCGGATAGTCATTAAAAATGCAAGGCTTGGATGGAGTGGGCAGAGTCTATAAAGTTGGGCCGGGAGCTCAGCGGCATCTTGAAAGCTGACATGTTGGTTCTTGAGATGCACTTCGAATTTCTAAACATGATGAGACTGCCAGAGTATCGCTTAAGCGTGATTCCCACATCCGTAAAACAATGGCAGAAACCACAAAGCAGAAAATTTTTTTGACATCATTTCCTGCTCAGTGATTTTCCTTCATTCTGCCCGACAGAAGATTCTCTTATCACTCTAGGCTATGTCTCAATCTAACTCGTAAAAAATAGGACAGAGAATTTTCTGCCTTGTGGTTTCTGCCAATATTTTTACTGCGTTTCTCTCCGTGACAGTCATCTTTTTCAGCTACAAAATGTACTCAATGTACTTATTGCAACGAACATTCAGCTCTCCTAAAATGTTCTACATCTGCAGGCTTTTGCAAGGCAGTACTAACATATTTCGTGTGCGTATACAGGGTATACTATACCTGAACTTCGTGTATAAACTTGGAGGGGAGATAGTATGGGTGATTCTAAGCAAAAACGTTCATATCAACGTGGGTCGAATTTGAACGATAACTGAGATATGAACCGAAATAAAAATGCTACCACCAAGTTCAACAAGTTAATAACTCGGGTTCTCTAACGCATAGGATAATGAAATTTGGGGTAATAATAGGGTACATAAAACCGTGTTTACCTTTAAAATTTGATCGACTTCTATAAGTAGTTTCCGCGTTACGCAGTTAAGATCGTAACATGTGCTGGGTAGTACTCGTTATCGTTCAAATTTGGACCCACGTTCATATGTACTTTTTTGCTTAGAATCGCCCCTACTATCTCCCCTCCAAGTTTGTACACGAAGTTCAGGTACACCCTACATTTCTTCTAATATCTTTCCTTCGCATTGTCTCGTAAAATGGCATTTTTTTCATATTTTATGTTTCTAATTCTTTAGATTTTTGTTAAATTTGACCGTCAATATATGACACCACAATCAACCACGCGAAATTTTGATTCATTAGTTAGATTTTGAAAGTTATAATTTCATTAATTCAGCATCTTGTGTTCAGTTATACCAGGCACATGAATGAATAAAAAATTTTCATAAGAATTTAAGTCATAAGAATTAAAATGACACCTGTTAATTTTGCTCACTTATCTTGAACAGAAGTTCTTGAGTTGTTAATTCATTTATTCTTAGTTTATTACCGTCTATAACTTGATACCAAAATTTTAATTATTACGTTCCAAACTCGAATTTTCCCCGCCGCGAAATCCAACCAAATCTTCTATTTGCATTGCCATTGGCGTTTCAATCATAAGATGGTTTCTACTGTATTGCTTATAGTCTCGCAGCGTGGTCTAAAATACGGGGAATAGTTGATTCATTTAGACCGTGTTGTCTTGCAATTTTGGCCTCGGTTATACCTACTTCATATTTATTTATTACTAGCAGAGGACCCGGCGTTGCCCGGGATAATTACGCTTGTAGGTAAACAGAACAACCTCAAAAGCTAAATTAAACGTCCAAATTGGTTAAATAATAGCTCAATCACTACAATATAGAGCGAAGCGACTATCCATTCTAAGAAAAATCCGAAAGACAGGAATTTACCTCTTCACTGAAAAACTCCATTCTAGATGATATACCGGCACTTGATTTACCAAAAAAAATTTTTTTAAAGGCTCACAATGGATGGACCTCTCCAAGGATGCCTTCTAGTCTAAATAATTTTTACTCACGTAATCTTACTTTAGATGTACACTTGATGTTGTTGCAATTTCCTTTCTTCTGTCGATGTGTTGAAACAAAAATTGGCCATTCATCACTTTGTGTAGTCTAGCGGTCGCCGATTCTTCTATTTACTTGCTCAATACAACACGGAGCTTAAGGACTGCTTCCTCTGTCGTCTTTTCACTCTTTCTTAAAAGTCTGCTAACTCATTATCTCCAGTTACTGATCATTTTTAAAAATTTTCAAGAAATTGTTAAGTACTAAGAATTCTCTTTTCTAAGAAAAGCCTGAATAACAGGAATTCTATGCATTGAATTCTATATTGCACAAACTTTCCCTTGCATTGTTGGTCATGAGACATATATTGTTGATCCTTGAATAGTGTTGGTGCATTGCGTGTTGACACCATTGTT
>JAHWFO010008810.1:2024708-2035309 GCA_023313115.1 Rhysida immarginata
TCTTATAACAAGAGCTCCAAACGAAATAAACAAAAATACAGCCACGCATACAACAACCAAACCACAGAACAACACACACTGACCCGGTCACAGTATCATAGCAGATCCAAACATGTCATAAAAATACATTTTTACTTTATTCTGTGTGAAAGTGAATATTTTGGAAACTGAGATGCTCATAATGCGATGATTGAACGTTCTGTTTCCAAGAATTTTTAATAATGAGCATAAATGATGATGCAGTGCCAGGACATAAATAAGGCAGCGTCTGTGGAGGAGGCAAAGGATTCACATGTGTTTCCCTTGACCTCCCTATCAAACTTCAGACGACTGGCAAAAATTGATGTTTCTGGAAAGGAAAGAGGAAGAACGAGTACTGGTCAGAGAAACTCTGCAGCTAAAACAGAAAAGGCTATACGGACATTGGAAACATCTGAAGAACGGGAGTTTCGAATAGAGCAAGAGAGTATACGAGATTTTATGTCAAGGGCAAGAAAAACTTGGGTCCAAAATATCCAGTGAAGTTCCCCGGTGGTGAAGAAGGACACTGTTTTAATCTGAGGCAAGTTAAGAAGAGTTTAAATAAAGTCCCGCGATATAACCTAGAATTCCTGCTTTTCGGATTTTTCGTAGAATGGATAGTCCCTTCGCTCTGTGTTGTATTCATTGAGCTATTATTTAACCAATTTGGAATTATAATTTAACTTTTTGAGATTGTTTGGTTTGCCTACAAGTTTAATTATCCCGGGCAACGCCGGGTCCTATGCTAATTCTCTATATTGATAAACAATTCCATACACCTTGCCAACCTGTAAAATCTTAGGAATTACGCTCGATAATAACTTCACTTTTACTGAGAATTCCAACTAAGCCTAAAAGAGATGGACTGAGATGGACCTAAGCCACCTAAAGTTTCTATTTGGAAGATTTCATAAAATCCAAACGAAAAGTGAAATAATTAAGGCTATTAACTCGATCTTAGTTCCGAAGGCGGAGTATTGGCAACCGCCACATTAATAAACATGGCTGCCGTTGGGGGAAAATTCACATTCATAACACAATCTATAGCTGATTTTCGATTACTGATAAACAGTTTGAAGTTAAGAGAAAAATTAATTCAATATTTCTACATATATAGAATTTTTTCCCTAAACATTGAAACCTGACATCGATGTTCAATCGTATGTGCCATGCATCTTTCTACCAGTCACTTCCCCCACAGGCGGCCATGTTTATGAATGTGGCGGTTGCCAATAGCATTGTGATCTGGTCTGCCGCTTTAACAATGTTATTAGGGCTGTCTTACCAACTATATGGTATTCCCACAATTATGACTATAGCTTCTTTCGATAACCTAAACGAACTTTATAATGCCCTTGCTAATCGCAATCATCCCACGCACTTTATCAAACACTGGATGCTTGACTCTGATAGGACTCGTTGCACATAGATATATAAAATCATTCCTAATAAACGAGTCTCAAATTTTAAAGAATCGTTTTTCCCATGCAACACATTTGAAAGTTGTAACTCTCTCTCCTATGATTTTAAAAATCAGATCTTTAATTAGACTTTGAAATGTCCGAACCATAGGCAACATGCATTACACATTCTTCTTCAATCTATTAAGAGCATTGTGTAATTTTTTGGATCTTTACCTTTACCCCTCCAAAATGCAAAAGAATAATAAATAAATAAATAAATAAATAAATAACAAATAAGTTTTTAACTCTCATGGAATTATACTTACTTTCCTTGGAATTTTAACAAAAAGTTTTTAAAATAAATATCATAAATATACATTTAACTCCGGCTCAGTGGCCGAGAGCGCTAACGCGCAGGTCTTGTTACTCTCTGCATCTCCAAGTCTGCTGGTTTGAACCCCGCTGAGGAAGTAGATGTTTAGTGTTTTTGCTTTTACTAACATGTTTGGAAGACCAAGCAAACCCTCAGTATGCTAATCCTCTACTAGGTTACATTTCTCAATAAATCCAATCTATACAAGGTGATTATAAAGTCACTATACATTTTGGTGAAATCATTAACGAATTTCATTTATTTGCACACCCAAATACACCCAAAATGAATGTGTGGATGGGAGTTACACAATCAAAGGTCTATGGGCCCTTCATGTTTGCCGAGGGGACTATCAATGGTACCGTGTACCTCGACATGTTGGAGCAATTCCTGGAGCCACAATTGCGATATGAAGGATTTAGGATAGCGTTGTGTTTCAACAGGATGGGGAACTATCCCATTTTGCCAACATCGTTCGGGACTAACGGAATCACGCATTCCCATGCAGATGGATTGGTCAGGGCTCGCCAAGACTGTCGGCTCCAGTCCTCAGATTTGACCCCCATGGATTATGCACCATTGCACAGCTCAAACAACGGATTACAGCCGCGGTGGAGGACATTACACCGCAATGTTGCGCAATGTTTTCCGGGCCACGGTGGAACGCTGGGAGCTGTGCCGGGATGTGCAAGGGGGACACATTGAAATTTACTAAGAATGTATCCTGGTATGATATCTGGTTGATGCATACTGCAATTGCTGCAGTAAAACGGATTTTTCACCAAAATATATAGTGACTTTATAATCATCCTGTATATTTAAGTTACTGCATCTCTAAACTTCATTTTGGTCTTTAATGAAAGATCTTAGTCTGTAGATTTGTCAACAATAGTCTTTGTGTCCATAATTACTATTAATTAGCGGTAATTTACAATTCAAAATTGCTTAAACTGGCAAATCAAACAATCGTCTTCACAATGACGTCACAATCAACCACTCGTGGCTAACGAGAAATACAGGCTCTGGCACTGAAAAGTCACCTGACCAAGATAGGTCTATTAACAATCCAACCTTTATTGTTTCCAACAAAGGAAAAAAACACTCATTGTTAAAAAACAAGATTGAAACAATGAAAGTTACATTGTTAATAGACCTATCTTGGTCTGGTGACTTTTCAGTGCCGAAGCCTGTCTTTCTCGTTACCCTCGCAACAACTTTGCTAGCTTTGATGATCAAATTACCAACAATTGCATAAACAATTAAACAACTATAACAATAAACAACAATATAGGCAAACACATTTTTAATTATGTTAACTGTCGGGATCCATCTAGTATGTATTTAACATCCAAAGCGGAAAAGTTACACCAATGGCACTGCAGATTAGAATCCAGATGTAAAGTTTAGGACTTCATTTTCCTAAAAATTGAAAAAGAACGAACAAATGTTGACCATAAGAACCAATATCAATTTATTGGAAAAACTGGAATGAAAAATTCACTTTCTAGAGACTATCATGCCTGAGCCATAACCTCCTAGAAAGAAATCCAAACAACTGAAACGTCATACATTGTTACATTGAAACTTCCATTTTGGCGTTACAAGCCTTGCTTCGGTTCCTCCCCTCCTCTTTTTTTTTCCTCGTCATGGTCCGAGAGGTCTGATGTCCCGTTGACGTCAATTATAGATGGTCCTCCATTGTGGAGAGAAGAAAGCAATAGACGAGAACAATAATGGCCTTAACAAAGGAAATTTAATGTATGAGTTTCACATCGTTAAGAAGAAAGACGTATTAAAATGTAATAAAAAAAGAAGTTTTTTTTTAGAACGACGGCAGCCATCAAGCGAGTCAGGCGGAGAGGGAGATCGGCCTCGAAGAATGGTCTACGGAAAGACGATTTCCTCCTGTACTCGTTCCGTCTCTCGCTCGGCGATGTCATGAAAACCTACAAGGATGAAGACGATGATAAATCCAACGACATGAAACGAACGCCGATGCCGAACTCCGGCGAAACGGAGTTGGCATAAGAATGCGGACGACGGATGCGTCCTTACCAATAACGGAAAAGCGCCAAATCCCAAGATTTTTCGGTACTAAGCCCAGTATTCGGGCCATAGATTTGAAAACTGCTTTTCTTGATTTTTTTGTTTATTCCTTTTCCTTCCAGAACTTGTGGCTGCGAGGTTAAATTCTCAAGGAGACTCCGCGTCAGCCCGCTCCATTCCGATGGTTACCCTGTTCTGTGGTGAAGACACGCACCGTGCGGAAAACCGTAATGATGGGAAAAAGATACAACGGGTTTCGTAAGATGTGGTTCGAGTTTTAGCACAGTAAACCCTACTAACCTGCCCAAACTCCTGTCTCCATTTCGGATTCGGGTCTTCCCCTCCCCTACCCGTTATTTTTAGCTTAGTATTAGTATTTCCTTTCCCTCCTTACTGTTGCTCAGTTTTTCTTCTTCGAAGTTTTGAAGAAATTTATAAAGAGACCATGACAAGTCATCGCGATTCCCACAACCCTATGACTCTGTAAAAAGATATAAAAGTGGAAACAAAATAGGAAAAGATTAATAATGTGCATGAATGTACTCAGGTAAAAATCGGATTAAGACTACCCACTATAAACTCACCTAGATCTTGTTATAAACTAGAAGAAAGGAGACAAGATAAACGTTAGCTATTTGATTTAGACCAGGGCCGTCCAACTCGTGCACTTCGCCCGCGTGCAACATAAAATGCTTGCGGACAAAGCTCACGGACAAAGCCGAGAAGATAGTCCAAAACTCAGGAGGGGAGTGGGTATAGTTTTCCTATTTAGTGTTGCCAGACTTTAGGGGCGATTGCATTAAATGAGGCATTATTTCTTTTGTTGCTGATACTTGCTTGTTTTTCGTCTCGCATAATATGGCGCACTTTCCTAAAAAGCATAAAATCACTGAACCAGTATTTAAACCGCAGTGGGAGAATATGTTGTTTTTTCTTTGTTCACAGATCGAATTCGAAATGCTTAATATGTAATCATGTCCTATCGGGGAAAAAAGTATAATTCTACCTGACATCGAGAAAATTGTCACATTAAAACGAAGGAAATAAATTGGTAAGCTGCCTCGTTTTGTTTTTTTTTTACAATGTCGAATTGATAATTAGCAACTCGACTTTAAGGAACTGATCAACATAATGTGCAATAGGGGGGTAAGGAAGATTACCCGCGTGCACGGGCGCTGCCCGCGGACAGAAATCTTGGACAGCCCTGATTTAGAGGATAACACACGCGAACAAAAGGTATTGTGTTGAGAAAAGATTAAGTAGCCATGTTCTTGATACCTACCTGTGACTTCCAAAGTACGTCTTATCCGGATCTGAAAAATTCAGAGAATTTCAATGCATGGTAAAGTTTGTATAAGAAGAATGCAAAACCAAAAGAAAGACTTTTTACCTGTTTTAGCTAATACATACATAGTATAATCTCGTGGATCCTTTGAATTTTGACTTTTTAGTTTCCTTTTAATGTTGTTAAAGTGATTTTTTTAAACCATATATATAAAAGCTATTTTTTTTCTTCTCTGAATGCCTGGGGGCGATAAAGCCTGAAGATAATAATGTTTGGTAAAGAATATTTTTGGACGCACAGAAGCGCTCACGACGTACTGTTTTGATGAAACCACTCCATACAGTGCTCGCCTGAAAGGTTCTTTTCGGACACTGCAAGTTTGAACCTGTTCAGGGTGAACCACCTAGTCCTTCTTCATAGATAATTGAAAATACAAGTGATTAGAAATCCGTAAAGTTTCGGATACCAAACCCGTAAGGAAGGGTGCCATTTGGGTTCACGTCGCTAGATAAAATCGAAGGACGTTTACCTTTTGAAATAGAGAGAATTTTCAGAAACCCCACGGCCGTGGAGGCTTCTTGCGTCACACTCACTTATCTTATGATCACTCCCATCGTAATCTTGATAAGGAAAAATTTTTACTAATAAAGCCCCGGTTATTTTTGCGTCAGACACAAGTCTGTCCGTGTATATTTGATTTTCTTATGACCCTTAAGATGACGAGATCACTCTACTACTTCCTCTTAAGCAAATTGAAGGGAGGTCTCCTGAATTAATTTTAGACTTGGTGTAAGATAATTTACTTGGCTCGAATACCTCACTGCTAATGTCAATTGTACCTTTTCCTTTACAGTTTGTCCCCTCCGGAAGATCTCTGTACGGGAAAGGCCTCTGGAACTCGTCAGTTCAACCCCTATTTATTTTACCCGTTACAGACGATCTTTTCTTTTTTTTCTGACCCAAAAATTTTAATATTTTTTTATATTCATTTTTTTTTCTCTTACAAGGTACATATTTTGAGGTTATGACCATGAAAACTCTTTTTATTAGGTTCCCCGTGGATCGACGTCGATAGTTGGGATAGGTTCTAGGGTCTAACGTTCAAATAAAAGAGATCTACCATGGAGAGAAACCCTGTTCAAGACCCCATTAACGTCGCACCATCGTCTGGTGTTGGCGGCGGACAAGAGGAAAGTTTGCGTATGAGAGACGAACAAGACCCTGACCCTACAAACCTAATGATTGCGGCGCTTTATATGCAAAGGTGCCCAATCGCTCTACTCAATGAAGGAGCTTTAAGAGAGATCGCAGGACGACTGCGGATCCCGTTTCGACCAGATGTAGACCTCAGGAGAACGATTCGTGCTAAATTAAACGATATCCGAGCAGCTAGCATTGTCCACCCTGAGGCCACTGGCTGGGAATTAGCGGAGCTAGAAGAGGTTTTGGAAGACAAGATAACCCATTTTACGACAAACCCAGAAACGCAGCACTTGATCAGTAGACCTATTTGATACTTGCAAAACCCCAGACCATATGAGCTGGCAAACTGAGTCCTTTGATCCTGGATACCCCTCTCACATTAGAAATCGTTACTGGATGATTCACAATCAGTGGAATAAAGTTTAAAATTGCCCTCAAGTCAAATGATTTGAAAGTTTTTGCACACTGATTCTGTGACAAAAAATATTTTTCTGATATTTCATAGCCTCTCACCCGTCCAGTCTCTAAAAATGAAAAAAATTTTTTTTTCACTTTTTATATTTTTGTTCCGTTTATACGCTTTCCATCGTAATAAAATACGCTATGGAAGAAAATTATTTATTTTTCATTTGACTTTTTTCCGGATATTTTTTGACACGAAATATAAACTTAAAAAATTTTTTGACTGAATTAATTTTAAGAAATTTTTAAGTAGTTTACAAAATAGCTATAACCCTGATAAAATTCCTATTTATTGAGTATTTAATGTAATATATTTGAGAATTTTTACATAAATTTGCGACTGGTACAACGAAAAAAATTAAAAATTGGCACATTTTAAACAACACGTTTTTATATAACACAGATGATATAATGATGTTTTAACTAACATCATTGCTTTTTAAATTTATAATTTAAATTTCGAAATTCAAAAAATTATATTTAAATAAGCATATAAATTGCTAAAAAATTTCGGTCTTGGAAATTAAATTCAAATGAAACCATCAAATGACTTTTCATCATCATTACCACATTATTCATTTATTATTTCATTTAATTGCAGTAAACTAGATTCAAAAGAAAAGCAAATTTATAAATTGGGAGAAAAGATTTTTTTAAAGTTTTTTTTGCATGTCTTTTTATTTTACAATGTTTAAATCATATTTCCTGCCACTCTAACTTTATATTTATTATAAAGTAATTCGGTAATTGAACTCGGACTGCTTCTGCTTCTCACAGGACGTCCACTGTAAACTGATTGAGGTCACAGTCATCTGAATATTTACAAAAAAAGAATACGCGCGTAGTAACGTTACATTGCGCGATCATTTGAACCTAGCCTTAAGCTCCTTCTTGGAATGTTTGATAGATTTTATTTTGTGATGTTCAAATTTTTTTTCCATCACATTACTTTATTTTTTTTAAGCAATTCTTTGACTGAATTATTTGTCGGCCGACATATCGACTTATTGACTAATTATCTAATTAATTTGTTTCTAATGATACCCCAACCTCATCATAATTGTTAATCATAATGATATTCTGATCAGTTTCTAATTTTTTTTATATCCCGGGTAAATCATTAATAGGATAAACTGATCTTAATTGAATAATTTTGAACTCTTTAATGATTTGGAATAATTTTAATCTGAACACTCATATTCTTAATTTTCTTTCATTTTCCCTTTGAAATGTTTAATTTTTTTCTTGGCATTATATTGCTTATAGCAATTGAGTAATTCGTTTGTTTTTTTTTAAAAAAAAAAGAAAGGCTTATTCTTTGTTCTTGGACCTTTCATTAATTATTAGAAATTTTATTCATGATAGCTTATCTATGCATTAGGAAGTTTATAGTTCTTAACAGTAATTTTGGGCACTATATGGTTCAATATATTTTTAGTGTGTGTATATACACTCTTTCAATTATTTAGCTAAATATATTTTTTTGAGGATTTTACTTATTAAGATATTGATTTTAAGAAACTATTTTCTGTTGAAAATATGTTTAAGTTTGGAGATTGTAATTTTCTTTTAATTTGGCAATTTAGTGTTCCTAAAATTTTTGATTTTTGAAGAAAATTTTCAGCTTTTCCTTTATTTACATTCATATGTTAAACGAAAATAAAGACTGATGTGGATAATTGTAATGTGAATGTTAATACTACTAAAAAACTCTTTAACCACAACAACACTAAGAAATAGGATAAATACAACCTGATTCTGGAAGTACTTTTCGGAAGCAATTGCTACCATCATTCAGCAGTCCAGGAGCACCTCGAAGACAACGAGAGAACTACCTGAGTCTAGGAAAATATGAATATATATAAGGAGCTACAACCAATCAGAAATCGAAAAAGAAAGACACGAAAAAAGTCAATTCTTTTGATTGGTTGTTTGGGTCAACCACTTGATTAAAGGTGAATCGATAATCGGACCCATATCTAAGTTAAGTAGCGTATTTTGGTCTGTACGCTCAAAACTGTCGCATCTGGGGTACTGAAAAGCTGATGGTTGTGCATGAAAAGCTTTTGCAGTCTGATTACGTGACTGTACGGTGCGGATTCACTTAACATTTCATTAAACCGAAAAATGAGGAGCCGGAAACTGTGGATGGACATCAAACAACAGAAGACAGGGAAACCACCAATCCACATAACGAATTTATTCTGTTGGATAAATTCGTTGTGTGGACTAGTGGTTTCCCGTCTTCTGTTGTTTCACATTTCATTCTTGGCCCCTTTTTCTTTGAACAGAACACTCCTTAAGGCACTAAAAGATGTTCAATCACTGGTGCTCGTTACTGCGAACTTCTGCAGCAGAAAGTCATTCCTGCTTTACAAGAAAGACAATGTTTAGACACTACTGTCCCTATGCAAGATGGTACAACACCCCACATTGCACGACAAGTGAAGGAACTGCCTCATGCTCATTTTGGAGATGATTTCGAGAACTTTTCCAACTGCATGGCCTCCTCGTTCACCGGACTTAAACCCTTGTGACTTCTGGTTGTGGGGATATTTGAAAGATAATGTTTATAGAGGAAGAATACTTGTGTCCCTGAATTCAAAAAAGCATAACACGCTATGTTACTGCGATTCCTCAGGAAACCCTTCGCTCTACTGTGGAACATGCAATAAATACGCTTTGAACATGTCATTGACACAAATGGAATGCACATTGAACAAATGCTTTGATTTTATAAATTTCTCTGCTTCTAACTTGTTTTTGTTATTATTCATGCGCCATATTTTGACGTAGCGGTCATAATGTGAACTAATTTTTTATTGCAAAATGCTCTTCCCCATGGTCTATATAACATACTAGCTGTTTACCCGGCGTTGCTCGGGCTGTTCTTTATGAAATGTTGCAATTTCAGTGTGTTAATATTCAGAAAAAGAACACATGTAAAAATCTCAGAATTTACATAGAAAAAATACATGTTTTAGGTTCTACAAAAGGGCCGTCTTTGGAGACGCTATGCATTGGGATCTTTTTAAAAGAAATATTTTTGAATTTTCAACATGAAATTTTTCTATTTAAATTGAAAGCTTTTTTCGTTGCTCGAGCTCAAATACGAAGAAATTTTGATTCATCTGAAAGTTAATGCACAGCCAACATGAGCACATGTAAAACGTTTAGAATTAATAAGCCATTAAGAAATGACGTAATCAAGTACCGAAAGGCTAAACTAAACCATTCGCGAAACCATAATTTTCAACTGCCCTGTGTTAACTATGTTAAGTTTCTAATGGATCATAATGATACCTTTGAACAAATTTGAACTATCATTAATTTTATATTGTATTCATTGTTACACATCATTCCAATTTGTTTGATATATTGCATGCCATATCTTAGCTTTGAAAGTTCCAATGAACCACAATGGTCCTACTAAACCAGGTGCCTTCGAACCAAATTCGACTATCTTTAATTTTACGTTGTATTCATCATTACACATCAATCCAAGATTTTTGATATATTACATGCCATATCTTAGAATTGAGAGTTCCATTAAACCATAATTTTTCCACTAAACCAGGAAAAACCATTAAACTAATTTTTCCACTAAACCATAATTTTTCCACCTTTGATCCTATATCGACTATCAATAATCTGAGTTTATATTCATTCATGACAGATCATTCCAAGTTGTTTGATATAAAACATGCCATATCTTAGTATTTAAAGTTCCAGTGAACCATAATGGTACCATTAAAGCAGGTGCCTTCGAACCAATTTGACTAACATTATTTTTACGTTGTAGTCATTC
>JAHWFO010008810.1:2035709-2047000 GCA_023313115.1 Rhysida immarginata
TTTTTGCTCTCCTGCTTCTGCGCAGTTAAGTCCAGTTTCGGTTTCAAAGAAAAGATAAACTTTGGTGCCATCTCTTGAGAAAACAAACAAACATAAACCAAGATTTTTACCCCTTCCCCCCTACTTTAGGGACATGTAAACCTTACTCTGGACCTAAAAAATATATGTTGCAAATATTAGCTCAATCGGATAAGTGGTTCAAAAGTTTTTAGAACATTTACAGACGCACCCTGAGCCTGATTTTTTATATATAATGAAGATTTCTCAAGTTTCGTCAAAATTTGATTACCAGAACGGCCGCTAGACGGGTCTAAATGGAGTCACTTTAATTATAACCACCCTATATGTCTTTCTTTAAGTCTTCCTTTTCCTTTTACAAATGAGAATTAAAACTTGATATTAAAATTCTATATTAAAATTAAAATATTTAAAATTTTAATAACATATCTCAGCTGTCTTATTTTCTTATCTGCAAACAACGTTTAGTTCATAAAATTGTTTTTTTTCTTTGTTGCTATTTAAAAGTAATCTCTTTTTAATTCTGCTTAACTTTCTTTTTCAAATTAAAAAATTGCACAACGCAATGTAAGTTTTAAATGATATTTAAGACCTAAAAACCACTACTGAATTTTAAGCCAATCTTTGATATTTCTTTAACTTTAACGTAATTCCCAAATGTTGTGAAAATTTATAGTCAGTTTTAACCTTTCTAGTTAGTTTTTGGAGTTATTCTTTATTTCCAAAAACAGCTTTGGTTTTAAAACTACCATTTTAAAGGTTTAAAATAAAACTTAAACTTTAAAAACGTAATTTAAACGTTACAATTTTAATGTTACGATTGAAAGAGCACAACATGAAAAGAAAATGTGAAAACTTGTCTTTTCGTTTTCTTGGACGAGAGGAGTGGCAGGGGGCAATAAAATATCTCAAACATATTTGTTGACGCCACAAGCTCTTGCTTTGGACATTGTTATCGTGTAACAATGCAACTGCTTGCTTTGCTTCTTGTTGCCATAGTGTTACTGTTGTACTCCACACGACGGTTATTTATTTGGTGTTAAGGAAGCGTCCTTTACTCATCTGTGATTTCTACGATTCGTGAAATCCTCACGTTAGTGCGTGTTACAGTTATGTTCATTCATGATATTGCGCAGAAGGCTAATTATTGGTGATAGTTTTTACGCCTTAGTATACCTTTATTCATTAAGCTTTTAGAATTAAGGTTTTCTTTAATTTTGCATTTGATTATTTGGTATCAATAAATACTTTTATTTTTCAATTCACCTTATGTCATTGTGAACTCTTTCCACTGCGCATACTCATCAACTTGCGTTATTTCTGTAGCATGACATAGGCGGTTTTTGCTTGTGTACTTATTCTAGTGTAGTGCTTTTTTTTCTTCGTGTATCTGAGTGTCGACGATTAAAGTGTTATTTTATGCTTATGGTGCTTCATCGTCTACATGGTGTTCCGTTTAAAAAAAAAAAAAAAAGTGAAAGTGAGGTGCTATGTTTGGGTTCATGTATACCCTCTTGTGTCTTCTA
Organism: Rhysida immarginata; assembly: GCA_023313115.1. Lineage (NCBI taxonomy): Eukaryota > Metazoa > Arthropoda > Chilopoda > Scolopendromorpha > Scolopendridae > Rhysida > Rhysida immarginata. The sequence continues at coordinate 2,037,254 of JAHWFO010008810.1, forward strand.
CCATAAGTTTTGGTGGTAGTGTGGTTTAAAAAAAAAAGAAAGAAAAAGCGGAAGAGAGAGTTCCTCTTTTTGATGTTTTTTTGTGTGCCAACTTTAAAAAGTGCTTTGCTTTAAATTTCATCATGTGGAGGTTTCACCGAAGTGCTATGTTTTTGGTGTTTATGGTGCTTACGCCAGAGTTAGGCGGTGTGACAGTGGTGCTCAAGTATTTGGACCAGTTAATTGTGCATCTGGCATAGATTTGAAGGGCTACAGCTTCAATGGCCAGTAAAAACGAAGTCACACTCGTCGCGGAATTAAAGAAGACAACGTTCCAAAGTGTGGACATTGACGCCTTTAATAACTATTACCTAAAATTGGCGGAACCAATAATTTCCCTATCAGATAAGGAAAAGACACTATTGTATTTAAATTCTTTCTCACAAACGATGAAAGAATGTTTGGAAGAATCCGAACCGAGGAGTTTGGAGGAAGCCACGAAGATCGCCGCATCCGTGTTGCGACCAGATGAAAGGATGTCTTCAGTTAAATGGTCCGAGAAAGCTGGCTCTAATGATGTAAATCAACAAAACTGCGTCTCAGTTATAGCAGCTGTCACTGCGGAGCAGGATGCCCAGTATTCCCAAAAACGTAAAGCTAAAAAGAAAAGAAGAAACTTAAATTGAAAGGGAAGAGTGATAATATGCATAGTAAAAATAGGACCCTTTTTATAGCGCCTCCAATAATATTGACGCCAGAAATCGATGCGGATAATTCAGATCCACAATATACCGATTGATCTAAGCTAGAGATGATAATAAGTCAAGGAACAATGGTGCCAGAATACCCAAATAATGAAGCAATACAAGATTGGGTGTGGAGCCTCCCTGCGAGTATACATTTAGCGAATCTGAGCAGACCTGTATCAACCACATCTTTAAATTCGGAAATGACGCCAAAGTGGAAAAGCTTAAGGATCTTATGGATCTGATAAGATCCGGACTTATAAATAGAGAACTCTTAGCCGAATTGAGCCAAAGCTGGATAGATAGCAATGCTCCTATTCCTCTTCAGGGAAATACAAGTGAGGAAATGTTGGAGAAGACAAATGATGATAGTTTAATATCACGGAATCTAGAAACTGCTCTCTTCCAAGGGTTGGTCCCTCTCCAAGGGATAATTACATACGACTACATAGTTCGACCTATGGAAGAATTTATGCCCTCGGAAATGATAATTTGGACATTTATTAAAGGAAGTTTGATGGACACAGAATCGCCTACAACAGGGGAGGACGTTCAAAGAAAGGAAAACGGAAATTCAGCAAAAGCCTTTTGTAATATGAGACGATCTTCTACCATAAGTGGAAATTGGCCTCGATTGGATCCTGGAAAGAGTTGTGGTAGCTCCCCTCACCCCGCTGACCTGCACCTAGCGATAGAAGGAACATTGGGCCGTCTTGAGAAAATCCTGTCTAGTATCGAAGAATCATTGGAGGGTTTCTTCTCAAGGCAGGAAATACGTCAGCGGCGAAAGCGAAGGAGGCGACCTCAAAAAACGAAGGCATCTCAACAGAGGGCATCCTAATCTCACGATAATTGTTGGCTGTATTACAAGTATCATGTTCCCAGCAACAAAAATTCACAAATTAGGCACAGGAAGCATAAACAGTGTCAGAGCGACCACGGAAGTGCCGAAAAGAATAAACAAGTCAAAATTCGTTCATGTAAAATTGAACAAAGTCACGTGAAAACTGGACATGTTATGAACACGACAAATGCATTTCGTCCCCAAAAGAAGCAACTTAATTGCAAATATGGAACCAAGCAGTTCTCGGGCAAAAAGAAGTATCGAAGTAGCCAGAACAAAAACCGCTGCCACCGAAGAGAGAACGGCAAGTTGAATAACATCAACGTGCAAGGGTATTCCAAAGCCAAACCCAGTGGGAACATGGCTTTTACAGCAGCCCCCTCATCACAGATACAGTGTCAACAACGTCAACACGCAGGAGATTCTGCCGCTGGAGGCAGCAAGCATGTCACGAAATTCAGATGCCTTCACGAATTCCGGTGACGGAGTCGATCTCTTTCGCACTCGCTATTTCTATGCGTCGGGTTGGAAAGAGAGGTGACATAGAGCTCGTCGTCAACAACGTCGGCACCAGAGAACCAATGGCAAGCGAGAGCGGGAATTACATCGTGATGACGTGGAAAACCGACATCAGGGAGTTGGCTTTTGAGGAGTCGGAAAGGACGGATGGAAAAAAGAGTGGAGGAGCTCGAACATCGAGATACCGAAGGACGGCAGCTTGTTAGTGATCCTGAGGCAGGAGAAGGAGTGCGACCGAGTGAAGAAAGCATCCGCAATATCTCCGCCGAGCGACGAGCCCCATGAACCGGCGAGCGAGCCCCATGAACCGGCGAGCAACGTGAGCAACGAGAACCCCGCTACGACGACGGTATCAACGTGCCGACGTGGCAGAACGAACTCCGACGTTCTTTCTCCGGTTGAAGCCGAGCAATTTCCTGAACTCCCGCACTGGACATTTAGAACAGACATTAACTATCTGGTAAGTGCCAATTTTCAGATAGGTTTGTGCGCCCAATTAGCTCAATTAACTTTTCCTGAGTTGCAGTTTTACGAGCTACGATATGTGTCGTATGTACAAGGCTTGTGGCCATTCGGCCTGTCTACCTACGTTAAACATGACATGGGTTTTGTGCTCGTGAGAAAACCCCGCTAGAACGTATCTAGTAACAACTGTTAGCCATTCACGCTCCTGCATATGTCTCGTCAATTTTTCTTGTAGCGAATAGTATCAAGAAAACTCATCTCTGTTCTCGCTACTCATTCAATACTAACCGATATCCTCTTTAAATTATAGTGCTCCAATTTGAGACCTGCACTACGTGTTTGCTGTAACCAGTCATTACATTTCCCGATTTAGTGACCTTAGAATACTGGCTAAGGCTTTCTACCGATATTTGTGTGTATGAGTTTTTGTGATAATGTTCGGGCAGAATTTTCGTACAAGCGGTACTAGTGCTCGAAAGTTCTTTGGCCGTATCCAATTACCGTCAACGAATAGTGTGCTTCACGTCATAGTATTGTGATTGTTACTGTTGTACTCCGCACGACGGTTATTTATTTTGTGTTAAGGAAGCGTCCTTACTCATCTGTGATTTCTACGATTCGTGAAATCCTCACGTTAGTGCGTGTTACAGTTATGTTCATTCATGATATTGCGCAGAAGGCTAATTATTGGTGATAGTTTTTACGCCTTAGTATACCTTTATTCATTAAGCTTTTAGAATTAAGGTTTTCTTTAATTTTGCATTTGATTATTTGGTATCAATAAATACTTTTATTTTTCAATTAGCCTTATGTCATTGTGAAATCTTTCCACTGCACATACTCATCAACTTGCATTATTTCTGCTCATGACACCACGTCAATCGCCGGAACTAAACCCTTTAGATTCCTTCTTCTGGTAACATATGAAGAATATCGTGTACGTTTTGGATTAGGAAAAGGATCTGTGAGCGTGAAATGTGACTGCAAGTGAGCATGTAAGAGAGAGTGCAGGGATTTTCAGCCGTGTCAGATATTCAGCGACAAGACTCTGTGAGACATGCATTGCTTCTTATGGTCATCAGTTAGAATGTTGTGACTGTCAGTATCAAGTGTTCGAATTTCTCCGTATTATGGAAATACATTAACGAGAGAGACAATATTATGAAAGTCTCAGACAGCGTTGTCTGTATGATGTTTGACTATTTTTTATGTATCAAGGATTCATTTGCGACCTGTAGTTTATTGGAAAAATATATTCAAAGCAAACTCTTGTAAACATTCCAAGAAGGAGCTTCAGCTTTGACGCAGATAAACAATTATTAATAAATTATGAGCAATTGAGCAATCGTTCCACGACAATCTTCGCGTGCGCGTGCTCACTTTAATAGTGCTCAAAAGATAAACAGAAAGTAACACTTTATTCATTGCTGACTTCTCACTCTAAATGGTTTGTTATATCACACTGCTTGATATTCATTGTTGACAGTCACTGCTAGAGCACGTGTCATTGACCTGAAGAGGTTCACGAAAAGTTGATAGAGTCGAGCTATGATTTTGATGATGATATGGGAGAAAACAGAATTTGATAATGTCAATCCATTTTATAATTATCGTGCAAACGACGGCCGTCCGAATAAACAGATCAAGCATGCATTTTTGTAAGTAGCTTTTTGCTAAAGCTCCTAATAATGTTTTCTACCACTCCTAAATGTTTTACACTGAGTTCGTATTCACCCTCTATATCTATGAAAAGGACAGGGATAACAGACTTTTGACTCGACCTCTCTATCACATCTTGGGTATATTAAGATAAATGAAGTATATTTTATTAATATATATTCTTAAAATTTACTTAATAGACTTCGTTTCCATTTCTCCTTTAGGACTTTGATCTGGGTTACAGTTAGCTCAGTTTATGGAAAACTCTTAGTTCTCCTTACAATTGTTCTTTGTGTAGCTGAAGTTGTAAATAAGGATATTATGCTCATGCAATATCAGGTAAAACCTTCGAAATGACTCTTCACATTTCTATTCCGGTTATGTAGTGTTAATTTATGATACTCTTTTTATATTACAGAGTTTTTTCTTTCTTTACCTATACCTGGGTAGTGCCCTCATAATTGTTTGTATATATGTTTACATTGTCCTCTCTAATGGACCATCGTCCACTGATTACCCTAGAGGTACTACAGACTTTGAAATAACTACCATCAACAGTTTCGGGACATTGAGAAAAGCTTATATCAAGAAGTCGCACACAGCACGTACAAGTTTTCATTTACGCGTAGGAGCTCTAGGTAAAGAATAGCAGAAAAATATCCGATAATTGATATTAGTTATAGACATTACTTAATTTTAATGTTGAAACATATTTTAGTATTTGGTTTAGCAACATTGATACACACTGGGCTGGAAATTGCAGTGCACACGACGGTCGATATTCCATGTGTCGATGAAATTGCCTTTGTACACCCAATCCTTCAGGCCATCTTCACCTTTTTACAAATGCATTTTCTCTTTGTCAACTCGCAGGTAAGATAACTTCACGATATCCTTTAATTTTATTTAAAGGATCTTTTATGCCAATAACATCTTTCAGAATTAATTACTGGTGAATAAACGATCACTAACCATTTAACTAATCAGATGCAGAACCTCACGAAAAAGCAGCCACTATGCGAAATATCGATTCGATGAGGTGTCGATAAGCATTTTGGGTACAGGAAGTAACGGAGCCAGACACTGTGGACACGGAACGACAAGAATAGCTGCCGAAATGCGCATTCGTTCGAATAAAAGTCTGATGTGGATTAGTGGACTCTTGCTATTTTTGTCGAAGCATTCTGGGCTAATTAATATCAAAGTCTGAACAGAAGGTTCTACCGTTCCTGTACATTTGGAGGTTATAGCATAGCGCAGGCTCGCTGCCCCAATCCGAACCACAAATGTACGAACCACAAAAAGTTCTGGTGGCATTTTTTTTGTTCCTCTTCTGGTCAGTGTCACGTTTATTTGAAGAATAGCAGTGAAAGAAAGAGACAGAGAGTCAAGTAAATTAAATGATTTATTTCCTTCACCGTGTACAAAACTAACGGATAAATCTAATAAAGTCAAACAAATGCCAATCAAACTTTTTGATATGAATAAAATAAATAATATAATAAATTCTCAAAGTTCACTTGTCTTGAAACTTGTAACATTCGTTAAGAAACACCGTAGACTTAAATAATTCTGCATTTTAGAGACTGTATTGCTGTTTGATGAATAACGAGAATAACTTAGTCGTTATAAGTTCCTGAAGATGAGGTGATACTCGAAGTGTCGTCGAACGCACAATAAAAGACGCTACCTATTGCTATTATCGGACCTTTTTTCTCGTAATTCTTAAATAATTGCTAACCAGGGAAACTCATGGAGCCGAACCGAAACAAATATAGGTAGCACCTAATCCAATAATATATCAAATTCAAAGATTTTATAGGCACATTCAGTGTGTAGAGGAAATTCCCGAAACAGTCGAATAGCTTTAGAACAACAGATGCTAGAGCCATAAAAGTCAAGTCTATGTATAGAAAATCGGCCATGCCCGATTGAATAAAAGTAAATCCAGCGTCCCTGGTGAATACGAAAAAGTTACTTTTGAATCACGATAGATAGAGAAAAACATCCCATTACAAACTTGTAGAGCGTCACGATTTATTGGATATCCACTCTTTGCATAAAGAAAACCAAACATAAAACTCGTAATACGGGAAGGAAAGTCCATATATGGACACCATACATCGGAATATTCATGTGTAAAACAACAAACGCACGAAATCGCTCCAATTTACTATTGCCATATTGGAACATTGAATAAAATTAAACAAAATCACTAAATGCCATTCCGATCATTCCCTCCAGCCCATGCGTCAATTTTTCTGATAATTTCTGATGCAAAATACATTCTATAACGACTTTACAATAATAGTAAGAAGACTAGAAATGATCAAAACATAAGTCACTCAGACCATGCACATATAATGAATTTGTATTTTTGAGGAAAATTACAATGTCTTAAGTCCCTACCAAAGTAAAATTAAAGAGCTATACCCTCTTAAGGCATGCATATTGAAAACATGGCCTTGAATCTTCGAGAAGAAAATTGATTGTTTACAAGAGAGTGAAACTTAAGTACACTGTAATGTATGTTACTGTATTTTATTCCTGTAATGTAATTCGACGTGCTGTTGCCCTACCAGCACATAATCTGAATTAATTTTGTAAAAAAGTTTCCAAGAAAGAAATATAGAAACATCTAGAGATTGAGCTATTGAGATTTTCCAGAGGGGATTTTGAGAATTCGACTGATTTTCCATCTGGCGTAAAGGATACGATGAGTTTTTCATCATTATGGCTTCAATAAGAATCAAGGAGGGCTGGTCCATCTGCCACTTATGGAAAATATGCACCTGTGAACTAAATTTTGATAATTTTCTTGGTCACTTTTCCTGAACCTGACTTTTCATTTTGAATATTTTTAGCCAGAAGAATATTCTCTGGGACAATAGGACCTTATATTCTAGCAGGACTTGTATCAACATCACTTAAGCAGTAGTTATCTACGAGGCCTGTGAGAAAAGTATCCGACCTAATTTTTTTTTGCGAAAACCTGATGGATTTGGATCGCGCGCGCTTGCATGAGCCAACTTTGAACCTTTGTGCGTATGCGTGAATTTTTTCCCGCCTCTCAATAGCGTCAGTTGCTGGCAATCAGCATTAGAGGGAGGTAGTGTGCTGTGCTCTCGTCGGTTTTTGATTTGAAGGAAAATGACGGAATGACTGGAGCAGCGTTACTGCATCAAATTTTGCCAGAAACTGGGCGACAGCCAGGTGGAAACCATCAGTCGTCGCAGTGGAAGCATTCCTCGTCACCACGACCAAAGAAGGCCCGCCAAGTGCGCAGCAATGTGAAAGTGATGCTGACTGCTTTCTTTGACTCTCGCGGCGTGGTACACCACGAGTACGTATCACAGGGTCAAACAATCACCAAAGAGTACTACAGGGATGTCCTCCGTCGCCTACGTAATGCAGTGCGGCGCAAGAGACCGCAGTTGTGGTCAACAGGCAATTGGCGCCTCAAAAACCAAACTTGATTCAGACTTTTTTGGCGAAAAACCAGACTCCCGTGGTACAACAGGCTCCTTACTTTCCTGACTTGGCCCCCTGCGACTTTTGGCTGTTCCCCAAACTCAAGAGCCCATTGAAAGGAACGCGATTTCAGACAAGAGAGGACATTATGGCTGCAACGACAGCCGAGCTAAACTCCATTCCAAAAGACGCTTTCCAGGAATGCTTCAAACAATGGCGGCACCGCTGGGAGCAGTGTGTGGAGTCCCAAGGAGACTACTTTGAGGGTGATTAGGTTTCTAATGCTCCAGGTATGTAATTTTTTTCCCGGCCGAAGGTCGGATACTTTTCTCACAGGCCTCGTATTCCTGGTTGAATTATTTAGCTACTTCACTATTATTTAGCATTGCTTCTCCAGCGAAGAAGCCCGTGAAATGCCAGGATTCTTTGGCAAGATACGGAGGTCAATGTTGCGATGATGCAATGCATGTATCGATAGGGCTTTTGTAAGCGTTATTTTCACCTATCAATAAACTAATTGATGTTGCGTTGTGTTTTTTCATTGCACGTTACATCACTTCTCTTTCCAGTAGCCGGATAATGGTAGGCTCCTTTCACACTATACGGGTTGACCGTACGGCAAAAAATCGAACGGCGACATTCCTTTAGTGGAGTGAAGACGAGTATAACCCCTTTTTACATTAAACGGCGACGGCGAAATGCCGTCACCGGTCGTGTAGCAGCCGTCCACTGCTACTGCAACCCACGGCGCCCGGACGGCGACTGATGACTCAGTGGCATACGTTACCAAGTGCACTCTTTCACATTAGACGGTTTTAAATCGTATGTTCGGTTGCTCTCGAGCCACTGTAGTTGCAGTTTCGTTATTTAATATAGTTGTTTAAATAATGGAAGATATTGATGCAGTTTTGATTTCCTTTGTGGAAGCTAGACCTGTGCTGTGGGAAAAATTTCTTTAACTATTTTACGATTCATTATAAGCACACCACTCAACCACAAACTGTCGTGAGCTCGTTAATGAAAAAAGCAATGCATTCGTATTTTCGCCGTTCGATTTTTTGCCGTATGGTCAAAACCATTTAGTGTGAACTTGTTTCCCATTCGGATTTTCGCCGCTCAATACTTTGTCGTATGGTCAAAAACGTATAGTGTGAAAGGAACCGTAGGGTTCCGGCCTCCCATTCATTGATAAAAATTGTTTGTTTTGGTGTCCCCTAACTGTATGTAATATTTGGTAACTACCATTAGAAACACCCTGTATAGGAGCGACTTTGACGTTTGTTGTTCTACATTGAAAATTCCAACGTACGGTGTCGAGAAAGTGTTTTACGTTGGACTTCAATATTTATATGGAATTTTCTCCTCCGTTTTATGAGTTTTATGCTTTTCTTTTCTTTATTCAAAGTATGAATTTCTACTAAATCGGTGATGCTCTACAAGTTTGTAGTTCGAACTTTTTTTCTATCTCTCGTGGTTTCAAAAGTTAATTTTCAGCGCTTACAATATGGCCAATTTTTCTATAGATGGACTTTTATGGCTCAAGCATCGTTTGTTCTAAAGTTATTCAACTGTTTCGGGATTTTCCTCTACACTCTGTATATGGTTATTTAATGTGCTTATAAATTCTTTGAATATCAATCTAGACATGGAATTTTGTTATAATCGATATATTATTGTACAGGGTGTCCGTAAATTCTCTTTGGTCGTGGCCTGGTTGTCTCGTTGATCGGTTCGCCGATCTGTGACGTTAAACTACTTCAGGCGCGTATAGTTGCTGGCTGGGTAACAGCCAGTGGCTCGAGAACCACTGCTGGGTGGGACGGCTATTTGGGACATAGCTGTTGGGGGACAACTTGCTCAGCAGTTGGTGATAAAAGGTTAATCATGTGCAGCGTTAACTGTTCTAATTTATGTAATGGAGTAGCAGTGGGGTATTTTTAAATACAGGGTGTCCGGAAATAAATGGTAAATATTCATACACGTGAGAGAACATGTATAAAGAAGCATTTTTATTCCTATGAACATGGTGTCGCAAGCCAACCCCCACAGAGATACAGGGGGATT
>JAHWFO010008810.1:2047400-2130720 GCA_023313115.1 Rhysida immarginata
TTTTTTTTTAATTAATAAAATCGATTATTAATCGAGTAATTCTTATATTCGATTACCATAAGTTCGATTAGCAAAAAATGATAATCGCCCAGCACTTTTTTCGTTTTCTGCCAACCAACCCGTGCAGTGGCGCAAGTGGCGCCACTTGTCGACACGTGAAAAGGCTAATAAGACTATTGGCTATGCTGTGGTTAAACAATTGATATAAACAAGGAACTAATAATAAACGACAAAAGTGACTCATATGAAGTCTTTCAATATGGCATAAGAGAGGATATATGTCAAAATATTGTTGAGAATTTAAAAGTAATTTCTTACGTTCTGAGTTGTTTACAGGCTTATAAATTTTAATTTCCTCTAATATAGGGGTATTCCTTGGGTTATTATAATAACCCAATAGAATAGAATAACCCAATATGGCAATATTATAGAATGCTTCAGGATATCGTGACTTCTTCTATTGTTTGGCCGGGTGATTTTCTTTTGCTAGGTGTTCAGTGTAATTGGATTTTTTGTCGTCTTTGAGGTACGATTGAACGTGTTTTTTGAACCTTGTTTTGAATGAGCGATTTGTAGTAATATCTGGAACATGAAATACAGTTTACGCAGTATACGCCGCTTGAGTCGAAGTTAGGGGACGGTTTGGGGCTCTTTCTGGTTATTTGACGGGTACTTGAGATGGTTCGAAAGGATATATTAGGTCCTAGGTTGGGAAAATCATACCTCAAAGACGACAAGATATCAAATTACGCTGAACACCTAGCAAAAGAAAATCACCCAGGCAAGACAATAGAAGAAGTACGGATATCCTGAAGTACTCTAATAACCCAAGGAATACCCCTATATTCGTAGAAATAGAAATTTATAAATCTGTAAACAACTCAGAAAATAAGAAATTTCTTTTAAATTCTCAACAACATTTTGACATATATCCTCTCTTACGTCAATTGAAAGGCTTCATGTAAGTCACTTTAGTCCCTTTTTAGTACTTCCTTGTTTATATCAATTGTCCAATTACAGCAAAGCCAATAGTCTTATTGTATCCTTTTGTATTCGATCAATCAAAAAATTATCGCTGTAATCCATCTATTCAATACTAAGAACCAATCATGTACCAGATATTGTTTATATAATGCAATGTAAAACCCCCTCTCTTAAGTAGACTTGAAAAAGGCAGGTATTAAAGCCGAAACTAGTCGTCAGTTTCTTTTTCATGTAGGATTGTAAAGCCTTTATTTATTTCGTTTTTGAAGATGGCCGCAGACATCGCGGACGAATATTTTCAGAGAGGATGGACCACCATTGGACACAAGCATAAGAAACATAGCGGCGCTGGTAATTTCGTCTGGCAGGGGGGACACTAATGGACCTGGCGTATTGAGTGGAACTAGAATGACAGTCACAATGGCGGGGGACAGAGAGAGGGGACGAGAGTTTTAAATAGCTGTTAGAGACTTTATAAATGAGTGTATTTAACTCTATCACATAAATTTGGTAGATAGTAATTACTCGATTTGAATTAAATAAATGGGAGACTGAAGATGGCTTGGGGAGTTTTAAATAAATTCTCAGAAACCATTTCTGGAAATCGAACTCCAAAAAATTATTCCGTAACAAAGTGAAGAAAGAGCAAGATTGCAGGTGGGAAAAAAAAGAAGGAAATTATACCTAATCTTTGATTAAGAACTACAAACAACGAACGGATAATTATAAGAGAAAAGGACGAGACACAAAAACCCTGGAATACAATAAATAATAGTTATTAAATAAAAATGAAAAATAAAATAATAATTAACAATTAACAAAATAATTAATAAATAATAAGTAAAATCAAAATAAAACTAGAAATATAAATAGAAATATAAAATCAAATAAAATAAAATTTATTTGATTTTATATTTCTAGTTTTATTTTGATTTTACTTATTATTTATTAATTATTTTGTTAATTGTTAATTATTATTTTATTTTTCATTTTTATTTAATAACTATTATTTATTAAGAACTACAGAAAGAGCATTAACGTGAGTGTCCCAAGTTAGGTTGGTAGATAAATAAAGACCAAGATACTTAAAGGAGAGGATAGAAGAAAGTGGTGGAGAATTATAATTTATTTGAAGCTGTAACGGTATTGAACGACTATTAAGTTTGATGGAAGATCATATACTTTGTTTTATTTAAGTTGAGGATTAATAGGTTGGTTAAATTCCAGCGATTTAATATAGAGAGAGCTTGATTGATTTTTGATTTTAAATTAGAAATGGATAGATCTGCAAAAGAAAGAGTAACATCGTCGGCAAAGAAAAAAGCCGCGGTTGAAGAGAGAGTCAAGGATAAGTCATTATTAAAGAGATTAAATAGCAAGGGAGATAGAATAGGTCTCTGTGGAACTCCGATGTTTCTAATTAAAGTTGCCGATTTGATATTAAAAATAGTCAGACTATAATGCCTGTCAGAAAGGAAACTAATCAACCAATTAAGGGGGGGGGGGGCGCAAATGTTATAAAATGAGGAAAGTTTACAAACTAAAAGACGAATATGAATTCAGTCAAATGTTTTCGTATGGCCAAAAAACTGAGACTGCTAATTTTTTGTTAGTCATTTTAGAACTAAGGAGTTCAATCAACTCGAAACACGGGGTCTCAACACTCTGCTTAGGCATAAACCCGTGCTGCAAGTGGGAGATTAAATTGTTATCATTGACAAAACTGAAAAGCTGACGGAAAAAAAATTTCTCGAAAATTTTCGAGCAATCCGATAGGATAGAGAAAGATCGATAATTATGAAAGTCCCTCTGGTCACCATTCTTGTGAACAGGAATAATCCTTGCAAAGCGCAGACGTTTAGGGAGGGATCCAGTAATTAAAGAAATGTTAAATAAGTGAGTGATTGGTTTGCTTATAGTGGAGGAAACAGAAATAATTACATCGGGACGTACGGGTACGGCTTTAACTGCTGGATAATAGTAGCCTCCTCTTCAGTAGAAGTAGGGTGGGCAAAGAATGGTGGGGAATTAGAGGGAAAGGAGAACATATACGACTGAGAAATTAAGGGAAGATGAGATTAAGAGGGAAGTAAAGTCTCTATAAACTTAGTTACAGCCAAAACATTCAATTTGGCGGCATTTGAAAAATCAATGGGAGCGGCAGAGGATCCTTGAATCAAATTTTTAATAGTCGCCCATTTAGATTTACTACTGGAGATTTGTAATATGAACAAAAACACAGCGTTAAATTAAGAGATTTTCCTGAACACAAGATAAAAGAGTTTATTGTATAAAAAAATAAAATAAAAAGTTAATAAATTTTTTGATTACAGCATATATTCGTTCTCAATATACACCTTATTCGCAGAAAATTAATGCAAATTAGAAAGTCAACATACCCAGAATGGAATGACTTGATCCATTCATTACATTATGCTTAATAAAAAATCTTTCACGAAAGATCTTGGTTTTACGCGCACTGTTGGTAAAGTTGTTTTACCAGTCCAGCTACATTACGAGCATATCGTCGTCTAGAAAGACTGCGTAAACTTAGATACCGGGTTGCGAGAAATGATAAGGAAATTTGAATCGACTGGTGGTTACGCTGTCGCGTGAGGAAGAGGACGGTGCAAGGTAGTTTTTGATGACGTGGCTTTTGCAGTGGTGGACAGGGCTTCCTTTTCTCAACATTCTGCAACATGTGCTCGAGCAACAGCACGCGAATTTTCCATCCCATGTTCCACGGTGCAAAAGATACGTGGTCCATTCTGCACTAGTACCCATACAAGATTCATCTGCCACAACAGCTAAAACCTCAAGTTCCCTCTCAACGCGCTGACTTTGCTTATCGCTTTCTGGCGAGAATGATTGTTGATGACCTGTGGCCGTGAAACATTCTATGGTGGGACGAAGCACATTTCACCTTAGAAGGAGCAGTGAATACGCAGAACTGCCGCATATGGGGTGCGTTGCTACCCCACGTCGAGCATGAAAAGCCATTGCATTCTGAATACGTGACTGTATGGTATAGATTCACCGCTGATTTTATTCTAGGCCCCTTTTTCTTTGAGGAAGTGACACAACGAGGTCCTGTAAGATGTTCTGTGAGAAGTGCACGGTATTGTAAACTTCTTGCACAGCATGTGATCGCTGGTTTGCGAGACTGACGATGCTTGGAAACCACTATCTTCATGCAAGATGAAGCATCTCCTCATATTGGTCGACAAGTGAAGGAACTGCTCCGTGCCAGCTTTGGAGATGTTCGTGTGATCTGTAGAAGTTTTTCAGATGCGTCGTCTCTACGTTCTCCGGAATTGAACCCGTGCGATTTTTGTCTATGGTGATATTTGAAAGATCAGTTCTATCAACAAAGCGAACGGAAAGTGCCTGAGCTGAAAGCAGGCATTAGACGACATGTCTCAGATATTCCCCGGGTAATGCTTCATGCAACAATTGATCATACGGTGCTACGCTTCCAACATGTCATCATGAATGAAATAAACAGGATGGATGACTCCTATGAGTCGTGCGTGAGTTTTTTTTCAGTGGCGCCCTCTGGATTCTTAGTCAAAAATACCGAAACGATTGGTTTCGCTTTGGTTTCTGTTTACACAGCTATTAGAGGAGAAAAGCATGGCCGCCTATCGCAAAAATATTACGTATTTCATTGAGTTCTTTTGAATTTTTTGTATTAAAATATTTTTTATTTTAATGAATTAGTTTATTGAAATATTAAGTTTTGGAGTTAAAATGTAATTTTTATTAAAATTACATACGATTCTTTTAACAATTTAATTATATACGTATAAAGTTTTGCTTTAAATATTATATTTAAAATTACATTAAAAATATCAAAATGAAAATGGTTAAGATTTCTTCATTAAATCATAACTGTACTCATGATCTAAACTAGGACGATTAATACTGGACTTGACACTGAGGCCATATTTAGATTTGAATGCGGCCCAGGAAGTGACGTAGAGATACAAAGAATTGATATCCTGGTGGCGAAAATTGTCAAAAGGACGTACAAAGCAAAACGTGCCATTGCTTGTTTTGGATGAAAATAAATTTTTCGATTTTTTTTGTAACAAATATTTAGTAATTTTTATATAATGATGCCATCTAGTTTTAATAGCTCAAGTGTTAGACTTTTAAATTTATTTTTAAATTAATAAAATTAATTGTAATCTGGATACTCATGTAAATCATTTTCAACTGTAGATTATTTGAATTTCATTATAAAAATTTGAAAGATACAGTTTTGCAAGTAAATCCATATTACTGACATAAATTATTGATAAAAATGCTATCTAAAATTACAGAAAAGAGAAAACTTTAATTAAATTTATTGATCTGGAAAATGTCCAAAATTATATAAATTCATATATACTTTAGCTTATTGGGTAAAAAACGAAACATTTAAAATTCCTTCTGCCCGACAAAGGCTATAGGGAGAAATATCAAAACATAAACCTTAAATATCCGCCATCTTTTGAGGGCATCGAGACCCATGGTTGCCATGGCTCTGAACTTATCCCATTGTTATACAATACATCCAAACACCCAATAACTCGTTACCATCGTTATACAATAACAAGTCGGGCAAAAACGGCTCACTTCGATGAGTAGCCTTCCTCTTGCCCTCAAAAAATGGCAGCTGTACCCATCATTCAATGCGAAGATATCTTACCCCTATAGTCACCGTCAGATTCAACTAACACCTCCAAGTGAGAAAATTTAGCACTATGCAGTGAGGCAGGCGGCAGCAGCTCCCGTAGACTCAACATTGAAAGGCCGTGTTAAAGCAACACCTAAAAAGAAAGCATATGCACTGAAAATTAATACTTATTTCGCTTTAAAACTGTTTGTTTTGTATTCGTGAAAATTTCGTTTTATTTCCTGAGATATTCAGATGGCGAATCAAACAGAAAAAGGTTAGTATCATTCCCTGTTTTATTAACCCCACGTGGGTGATAAGAGATTTGATGTGGGTCCGATTTAGTTGCTGGTGTTATTGTTATTATCACTATTACAGTTACTCCCCCATCGAACTCCTCTTTGATGATTCGATCCCCTTCGTACGACGTTTTGTACGATTACATGTAGCAGGTACGGTTTGAACTCCTCATCCTATTCCCGTGAGAGACCTATTTCCTAGCAACTTTCTACCGTCTTTAGTCAGTGTATCTCGGAAATTCTTGCGCTGAAATGGTAGGAGTATTCGTACAAGTACTTCTTTTTAGTAGGTAGTACTTGTACTCTCATTAGACGCTTCAATAGCCTTCGTACGATCACCTACTTTTTAGGTATCCTACGTTTAGTCCGACCCCTGCCACATTCAGTGATGAATTCATTTATCCATTTACTTAAATTACAGTACATATATTATAGATGCTTGTAATGACCTTTATTCAGTGCCTGTGACGCTTCTTGATAATCCAGTATATATTTAAAATGCCAAGGTTTTTTTTTTTCCTATATTCAACTTCACCATCCATTCCAAATAGAGGGCTTTGTTTCGAGGAAATTTATGAAAGCAAATCTTTTTTCCTCGCCCATAGCGGCCTAAACATCCTGCCACACAACAATGACATAGCATTTTCTGTTAACAATAGTAGTTTGCTTTTGCTTCAGCAGGATTTGCTAGTTAACGTTCGGGAAATTTCTACCCGTTTCGTTTTTTCCACCACGCGTTCCTGGAGCTGGCTGGCTAACTGCCTCACTGCACCGCCATTAAAGCTGAAACGACAGTAGCGCCACTCAACCTTGTTGGTAGTTGCCGGTGACCATATTTCCGGGTCAGTGTATGTGAAGGTAACGAATTTCTAACTGATTCAGTAGCGAATTTCTGACGATTGTAAACCACCCACACAGAATAAGGCATACCACAACGGACTCGGACATATAATTATATTTATCGATGTATTACTTTCCTTATAAGAACTCCCATATAAGGACCTTATTTTTATGTTTTTATGAGTCCACCAATCAGCACCAATTGGGTTTTCTCTGATTGATGGATGACAGCCATATATTCGGTGGTAGATGCCTGCACAGTTGACAAAGCCGGGTATACATATCATATCATCGATATCATCAGGACGGAACCTAGGCTGAGGACGATCAGGATGATCAAAACGGACTAGCTCTTCAAGGTATCACTCTACTCTCTTTTCAGATATCATTTCATTATTCTCATTTCACGGTGCGCCCTTTTCAGGGCGACATTCACCTTCTGTTACGTCTCATGTGCTGGTCCCTGGCGTTGGAATTAATATTCCCGTAAACCAGTACATCAATACGCTCATTATCCTTCTGGGTCCCTGGCGTTGGGATTAATTTCCTCGCAAACCTAACTAAGGACATTTTCTCATATCATCTATTATTATTCTAATCATTCACGAGCGGGTCCCTGGCGTAGAATTAATTTTCTCGCAAACCTGACTTGTTCTTTTTTCTTAGAGCTAGGTGCGTCCTTCTTAGGACGGCTTCTTTAGCACACACCTAGCTACGAGGTTACTCCCCCCCCCCCCTGGTTCTATACATTTATATATGATGGCTTCGTCTAAATTAACCAAGCTGAAGTCGGCTAAAGAGCATTTGCTAGTGGCGGATGGTAAAACTGTGTCCTGCGAAAAGGCCTACCGGGATGCCTGCTTGGATGCTAGGTTTGCTGCATTTGACCTAGTGTTCAACGAAATGTTAGAAGCCCTCCGGGATGAAATAAACGCTAAGTATAGTGCACTGGAGGAAAAAGTCGAATCCCTACACAAAAGTTTTGAGGCGAAGTTCGAAGATACCAATAAGGAAAGTAAGGACTCTCGTAGAGATGTTATTGACAAGATAAGCGAACTTAAGGAAGCCTTTGGGAAATGCTCCGGGACTCCGAAGGCAAGAAACTCCACGGAAGATAATCCAGTTGACAATAGCAAGGAAAGTAATGTCTTAAAAACTATTTCCTCTTCTAATAGTATGGAGTCTATGGATATAATAGAAAATAGTGACTGTTCAACAAACGGTGGCTGTAAGAGAAGTCACTCTGACGGAACTGATGAAGAAGTGGATGACAGTCCCTGGATTGGTGTCACTAATAAAAAATTCAGAAAAGGCACGAGGATCGATAACCTAAAGACCGTCTCCAGAGTAAACGAAGAAGTCGTTAGCGCGTCTAGAATGAGGAATCTAAAGAATGGACAGAGTCGCTCGGTTAATGAAGACCATAGAATCACGAAGAGGTATGTACCGCCGATTATCGTGCGGACTCATGGCGTCTCGTTTAAGACGATTTTAACTGAGCTCGAGAAGCATGTTCCAGTGGAAAAGATCACCGTTCATACGGGCAGAGCTGAAACCGTCAAAGTTAACCGAACTCAGACCACCACTCAAACCTCTGCAGGACAGGCTGTGGTTCTACACATAAACTGCAGAGAAGACGTCGTAGTAAAAAGGCATTTCTCAATCAGGAAACACTTTATTATTATTATAATTATTTTATTAAAATGCAAAGAAGAATTAATTCAACAGGGAATGTTAAGAAAAAACAAATGATGGAACACACTCAGTAATTGAAATGTTGCCCAGTCAATCGCAGAGGTATGCTGTAAATAAAATGTAAGTCATGTGGATGTACAAACTTTTTAAGGTCGGTGAAAAAAGACTAAAAATTACAGGAAAAAAAAGAAAAAAGTAAGAACAACATAAAAAATGTGTTTTTGAACATTATAAAATATTCGGGTGTAAAACTTTCAAGGACAATTAGGGGAGGCCGTGGCCTGGTGGGCTTTCACTGAAATGGTTTCAGTGAAGTTAAGCAACATCAGGCACAGCTAGTCACTGGATGGGTGACCTATCAGACTCAGGATCATCACCCCCCTCGGCTGCTGTGACCATCATACAGCAGTCATTAATCCAGGTCCATCCAGAAACCCAACTCATCGGCCTCAGGCCATACAGGCTCTGGATGGACGTATTAGATTACAATGAATGCTAAAATAAAAAACGCGAGTAGATTCACCAGGTACCAAGACAAACTGAGTGTCCGAAAGATCCAGGACCCCAAAAGGAGAGACAAAGCAGTCATGCATTATTGACGGCCCTTCAAGCTGCTCAAACGTCTGAGCTGTTGATTGTGTTTCATTTGCCTACCCGGGTGGCCAAAGTGGGAAGGTGTCGGAAGTTAACTTCTGACCAGCAAACACTGTGGGCCAAGTTCATGTTGTGTTGTTTGAGGTGTTTTCCCTCTTTGGAGTTGTTTAACTCTTTTACGTTGGGTGTAGCATTATACCACCTGAAGATCTTTTTAGATCTTAAACCGCTAAGGCAATACCATCTGCCTCTGCTCCAAAGTCGAGCGGTTTTTTTTCTAGCTTTTGATAGTGTTTCAGTTGCCTAACCGGATGGCCAAAGCGGGTATGTGTCGGATGTTAACTTCCGACCAGCTAAAGCTGTGGCCCAAGTTCATGGTGCCTTGTTTGAGGTGTTTTTGCCTCTTTAGAGGTGTTTAAGTTTTGCGTTGGGTGTAGCATTATGCCACCTGAAGATCTTTTTAGATCTTAAACCACTGAGACAATACCATCTGCCTCACGCCGAAATCTGAGTGTTTGAAGCATCCTCAAGATTAGCGGTTTTTTGTGCAGTTCAGTGGATTTTCTCTTTTCTCTTTGGTGAGTTATTTTTTAAATTCTTTTTTCTGGTCGTTTTTCCGGTTTCCCAGCCCATCCGACACCATGGAGCAGATGGTGCTGGTCACCAGTAACAAGCTGTTCTTTGTAGCGGAATTTATGAAGGCTTTGCTGAAGAAGATTGATGTCCCGACTTTTTTGCCTAATGTTATCCAGCTGTGATCTGCTTACAGAGACTTACGTTTACTGAATATCATTTGTTGGTGGCCACCGAGTCCATTGCTAAGAAGATCTCTGATGCCCAGTTTGTTATGGTTGGTGAGTCTAGAGTGAATCTTTTTCCTGGCAACCCATCACAGTTAAACATCTCAGTTGCTGGTATATCCCCCTCAGTCTCATGGTCTTATATTGTTAACGTTTTTAATCAGTATGTTGAGGTGTTTAAAATGTTTAGAAATAAACATAAGGATCATGATTATTTACAGACTGGGGATATCAGCATTGACATGTGTCTAGATAAGGACATTCCAGACTCTTTTAGTGGACGGCGAGCGCGCATAGGTTTCATACAAGGTATGCGCCACTCATGCTGGTACTGCAAGTGTTCAGATCATGTTAGGAATGATTGTCCCTTGCTGACTAAATGCCAATATTGCTCCTGTTTTGTAAATCGGGCTCATTCCTGTCCACTCGGTCCTTCTTCTCAATCACTTCTTCTCAATATCTCATCTTTTCGACCTCCTGTTCAGGTTTCTAAGGATAATGTTGTTCCTCTGCCTTTTTCATCTGACGACCAGGAATCTTTTCCTGCGCTCCCCTTTTGCCGCCTTACCAGCATGAGGATGATAGTAATACAAAACGTCGTCTTTCTTCAAAACGATCCTGCAATCCATCCCCTTGTTGTGACTCTTCTGCCCCTCAGAGACCTAAATTGCCAGGTGAGGAGCCAGCAGAAGATAGCGCTCTATCTGAAAATTTGTGTAAGGCTTCATCTGCTATCGTCGAGTCGGAACACCTTTCTATTGACTCTTCCGATGACAAGCTAATGATTGATGAGGATCTTCCAATGGAAGATATTGGAAAGTCAAATTCAGCTCCAGTTGAGTGCAGGACCCGATCTCCGAGGAGGCACTGCTGTAAGTCAAATTCGCAGTCTCCTATTCCTCATGACCTTGGTACAAATTTGGTAACAACAGATCACTCTTCGTCCCTTCATGGCCGTTCTAGAAGCCGTCATTCTAGAAGTTGCCATGCTAGAAAACGTCATTGTAATAGTGGCTCTAATATTGACTTTAATTCTGTTGGTAAGCAGCTGGATGTTCCCCCCACTACAACTCCTAATAATGAAGGTTAAATACATTTCCCTTAACATTTGTTCATTGAAATCTCGATTTAAACAAAATGTTCTAAGTATGCTCGTCCGACTTCACTCCCCAGATGTTTTGTTTTTGCAGAACTTTAAATTGTTTAAACAAGATATTGAGCAAAGATGGTTTATTAACTCCCCATCTGTTAGATGTTTTATTAACTCCTATGGGGTTGCTATTTTTATTTTTAATTCTAACATTTTGATGGAGTTGGTCGAACGTGATTTGGATTCGAGGGTTATTTCTTTAGATGTCTCTCTATTCAAATTCCAATTTCGTATGATTAACGTTTCTTCAAGAAATTCCATAGCAGAAAGAAGAGTTTTCATGTCGGAAATATTCCCTTTCCTTTTTACTGCTTGTCCTTTGGTTTTAGAGGGTGATTTTAACTCAAGCCCTGATATTAAGAATCGTTTCTTGTCTGGTCCAGTATTTCATGTTTGTTTGCAGAACAATCTGGTAGATGTTTGGACAGAATTAAATTCTGATATGCCGGGTCATACTTTTAGTAGTAGCACTTCTTTCCGTTTGGCGGATCCAGTATTTTTGTCAGGTTCAAATTCGATGTTTGTGTTACCGGTGTCATTCTAGGACCATGACGCTATTTCTTGGTCATAGTCTTTGCCAGATTGGTTTTCTAAGAGCTGTGATCACCAATGGTTTATGAATGTATCTTTGCTAGATGACAAGTGTAATTTCGAAAAATTTGCTGTTTTTTCCAACGTATTTCCTCGTCTTTGCTCCTACTTTGGAATCCTGGCAATGGTTGAAACAAAGGATGAGAACTTTATTCAGGCATCTAGGCATCACTGCTGCTAGGAAGTGATGCCAGCAAATGCGGCGTTTGGCTCAGAATTTAGCTGTATTGAAACGTTCCAATCCTCGAGAGGGATATGCCCAAAATATTCGGCAAATTAAGTCTGAGTTGAACACTCTCAACTGATCAAAGACTATTATCCACTCAAAGGCTCTGTGGTTCAAATATGTTGTTCAGACCTCCTCTAATGTGATCACAGAGGAGCACGCTCGTATTTCTTCTCGTCTGTTTTTGAGTGTTCAAGTGGGCGGCCAGCTCATTTCTAGCAAAGCAGACATTGTCTCGGCCTTTCACACATTCAATAAAAATTTGATTTTCTCGTCTTTTATATCAACTGATGAGAAGCTAGAGTGGATTCGTATGCTCCCAATTCTTTCCCTATCAGAAGACTCGGTTCTGATGCATGGTTTCACGAAATAAGAGGTGTTGTATTTTCTCACGTCAGATGGGAAATATCCATCTAATCCTGGGGTAAATGGTTTTTCACGCAAGATCTTGGTCAGTTATTAGTGATTTTTTGTTATGAAACGTATGATTATCATGTGTCACAGTGTAAACAGATACATATCGGGTTTTTGAGGAAAAAAATAAAATAATTTATTTGCGGAGAATTTTATACACAGTGGAAGAAAATAAAAGACTTAAATGAGAAATTGTCATTCACTTATTGGAACGTGCACCCTATGGACTCATTTATCAGGGAGTGCTGAATGAGATCCTTTGACTATGAAAGGTATGGTCTACACCTTGGATGTGGGACCACGATGCACTTGATGTCGGCTCATAAATGACTGGAAGAAACAGAAGCGACAACTGTTACAAGAATCGAAAGACTAACAATCGTCAGAGGTTGATTTCAATTCGGCATTTGTAGAAAATAGCCGGACAGATCTCTGGCGTAGTGAGGTGCTAACATACAAGACGGAAGAGATTGGAGTGTCAAAAAAGACAGTCTTGCACAACACAAAATAAATGGCACAAACAATTAATGTGTTGAAGCAAACTTGGCCTCCTCGTGAAATACTGATATCAGCAGAAACATTTCAAATTATATCACTTATATTTTATATTTTATTTATATCAATTAGAAATAATTATAATTGCACAACACTCATTGAAGCATTAACTATCTATGCACACTGATATGAAAAATTAAAGAAGACACAAAAGATGTGTCGCTTCAAATTTGCAATGCACTAATAAACATCACACTGAATAGCACACAATATAGCACTGATTGAGACATGAGCACTCGTTGCATATTACCTCTTCATAAGCACAAAAGCAAAACATACCACACAATTATCTTGGCTTGTCGTATAAATACACGTGAGGATTTGTTTCATAGACAAAAATTTCACGCCCCTGCAATTAGGCTTAAATTTCATCTGTAATGAAGTCAGAAGACAGAAATAGTCCAAAGAAAGTTTCCAACGGACAAGTTTAACTCACGCTGGGAACAAAAATATAATAAATGTCTACAGTGCTATGAAGTAAGAAAAGGACGTCAATTGCGGAAAGTAATAAAAGAATCTACATTCAGTTGGTGCGATTATTGTCCGTAGGTAAACGGCGTAATAAGAAGTCCATGCATTGGTGGAAAATTTCCCCCATTCCTCTATCATTATATATATTGAGAGAGAGAATGGGAAGATGCCAAGCCAAGCGCTACTTGAATTAATTTCTAGTTCAGCTTTTGGGAACCACACAGACGGAGCAAATGTCTATCCGTGAATTACAGTTTATAACGGATAATTATCTGAAAGCAGCAATGCCTAGCTGTCGTGGCAATTGACTCGTCGGTTCCTTGTCGCTGAACATGGGCTCCTTCAACTATTCAGAAGAGTTTGCTTCTAAAACCACCTCCAATGTAGAGCCGATGAGATGCTGGATTTTACTCCAAATAAATTCGTCCCTGGCAGGAGTTTCAGTAGGCAGGTCGCTTGTCTCGGCTCGTGTCGCCTGCTCGCATTGTGACTTCGTTCGTCGCTGCCTGCTGATGTTGAAGCCTCGGTACTGTATTGATCGCATTCCGAATTGGCATTTACTTCCAAACAAGAAAAGCGGTTGTACTTCAGATGCTGCAGCACTTGCTTCGTGATATGGTTGAGGTCTTTTATGGAGTCGGCATACACTAGGACATCATCAAAGTAATAGACAACTTGGTTGTTGATGAGATCTTCTAGTATCTTGTCCAATGCCAAACGGAAGGACGTGGTATTCAAAAAGTCTGAATCGCGTCTTGAATGCGGATAAATGAGCGATGTTTTCATCAAGCCAAATTTGATGGTAGGCTTGGAGTATATAGAGTTTCGTGAAGAAATTTGCCCCACATAGGCGATCAATTAATGACTCTACTAGAGGAATAGGGTAGTGATTGTCTTTCGACATACAATTAAGTCTCCTACAGTCAGTACACATTCTCAAAGACCTGCCTTTCTTCTTAACGAACAGCACTGGAGACACATAGCATGAAGTGGAAGAATTAACCCCTTACCTATGAGGTCTTCGATGATACATTGTAGCTCATCTTATTCTTGAGGTAAAGCTTGCAGTTAAACAGTGCTGCAGTTTGCTCGAGCTCAATGTGGTGCTGAGTTCCACGTTTTGGCGGTAATCCTATGGGTAACTCCTCTCGGAAAAGTTCCTGAAATTCTGCGATGAGAGATTGACAGGATGAGTGACCAATCCCTATGGTAATGTCACGCCATTCTTTACTTAGCATGCAAAACATACCGTTATGGTCCTGGGTGGTGAGAAGGTGGTTGAGTTCCTGCGCCAAAATCAAGAGGTTTGTAGCGTCCGCTTCCCATTGCAGAAGCCAAAAGTTTTGGTATTCGTGCTAGATCCCACATCGTTTTTCTTTCCATTTAAACGTAGCTCCATTATGCTGCATCTGTTATTCCCCAAATATTTCATTGAAGTTTTTTTAGCAGTAGCACGTTCAGTGTAACTTTGTCTTTATACTTGCCGCTTGTGATGGGGACTAGTGGTGCCGACAGAGAGACTCCTTGCTTTCTACCATCGGCATAAACAACCATCCTTGTTGATGCATTCTGTATGGTTCAAAATTTCAATTGTTTAGCTACCCGGGTGCTAATATAGTTTTCTAACATGTCGATGTCTATTAATGTCTTGTAGGTTTGATTTCCTATTTGAATTTTAATGACTAATAGCTGTCTTTCCTGAGTTTTGTAAATGGCATTTAAAGGACGTGCGGATGATTTCCTATCCTTCCACTTACATCTGCAGTCCCGGCTAAAATATCCCTTGCCACCACAGTTGTAGCAGGTTACTTTATGACGTGTCGTATCTTTGGGAACCTTGGGTCAGGGCTTCTGGATAGCTCTTAATTGCATGGGCTATGGTTCGTCTGGTGAACTACTAAAATCATGCACCTTGAACCACTTATCTATATACATGATGCCCTGCTCCACGGACTTGCAGTCACTCAATTTTATTTTCGCTGTAAGGTCTCTCGGTAGGCCTTTGATGAGGAAATAGAGTTTTTCCGATTCTGAAGATTCAGTGAGTCCGTTTATTAATGATCTGAATGCTTTGTGACATAGGAGAGAACATCATTATTTCGCAATTTTAGCTTTGTAGGTTGGTGCAACGCGAAACTATGTTTGACCTTGAGAGAATGCTCTGATGAAGGTTTCCCTAAATTGGGACCACATGAAGAAACGGCCGTGTGCTAAACTTGAGTCCACTCTCGAGCTGCTCCCTTGAGGTGACCGAAAATAAAATGGATGCATTCATCTGCTCTAATAGACTTGTGACATGCTGTAGTCACAAAATTGTTAAGGAATAATTCTAGGTCCTCGCCTCTTTCTCCTGAAAAAGTCGGAAAATGAATGCTGTTTACCGCTTGATGATGATCTTATTTATTTTGAATCGCCCGGCGAACTAAGAATATAATTTCTTACCGACCACTCCTCTAAATGACTTGACCTGGGAAGATATTACCAATACCCAGTTGCCTACCTTCATTTGGAAAGGCTTGTGTTTCTTATTATAATAACGTTTGTATTTGTTATTGGCCTTTCTAATCCTAGTCTGGGCTAATTTGAGCAATCTTCGCAGTTTCCCTACAAACTGCGTAATGCCCGTATTGCTATGGACATTTGAGCTTATGAACAGTGGAATTTGGACATCTCTCCCCCAATCACACATGTCGGCACTCATTCCTGTAGCCTTGGAGGTCGATGAATTGATAACAATCTCAGTCGAGGTTAAGGAATCCTCCCAATTGTCCTTGCTTTCATTAACGTAGTTCCTCAGAATTTGAATGACCATTTGGTTAGTTTGCTCAGACTGCCCGTCTGACTGAGGGTAGAATGCACTGGCGAATTTTAATGTTGTACCCAGCAGTCAAAATCTCTTTCCACATCGCAGAGGTAAACTGGACATCCCTGTTTGAAATGATAGCCTTCGTAAAGCCGTATATCTTAAATATTTGATCAACTAGTACTTGTGCAGTTTCCTCTGCTGTTATCGTGGTGCCCTTTCTCGTCATCACCTTATCAGTCAGAAGTGCGTCATTGATTTCGATTTTGGTAGGGGTAGGACATAATCTAGTGATATAGTATGCCAATGCCACTGGGGAACTTCTAAAAGTTGCAAATCTCCAGGCAGTAGCTCTTGAGAAACTTTAATACGTTGGCGTAACTCACACGATGTGATATACCTGCGGACATCGCTTAAAAGACGAAGCCAGGAAAATGAGTTAACAAGTTTGTCCACAGTTTTTTTGTGTTCCCAGGTGTCCTCCTGTTGGTGTATCATCGGTGGTCTGAATTAGTTTCTGTATAATTGATTTTTGAGGTGGGACCACTAATCTTAACGTTTCTCCTTTCTTACAGAATATTAGTCCGACTTTAATAATGGAGGGAGCTTTGGTGCACACCAGTATGTTTCGCAGTTGTCTGTACTTCTTGTACCACTCCTTGATGTCATTTAGTATTCTATCATCTATGTTCCACTCGTATGTTACAACTCCGCAGCTCTCTCTGGTTTGCTTGTTCTTATCGTCTAGTAGTCCTTGTTGAAATGGGTGCCAAATACTCCTTGCATTGAAGCCTTTTACTTCCTTCGTTGAGATCTTGGCGAGATCCTCAACTTGTTTCCTGGCTTCATTACCTTTGAATGCCATCAAATCCATGGCCTTCTGTAGCGTTGAAACGTCCTTTAGCATGACTGTTAGCCTTTCTGGGTCACGGAACGTGTTGTAATATAGTCGTATCATCTCTGCTTCGGAACAACAGGTTAGCTGAGAAGCCAGCTTGTCGAAACATTGATTGAAAAATTTGATGTCCCCTTTGCAGACTGTGTTGTCCCCTCCCTTTATCTGCTTCTCCAATCTGGACATCTTAAAAGATCCGATCACCTTTGGCGATCAGCAAAAAGTCCTTAAGTTCCAACAGACGAATCTTGAGTTAGGCTGGGTTGGCTGGGAAAAATAAAAAACACTTCCAAAAGACCAACTGTAAGTTTGTCCATCTTTGTCGATAACCATGGTCAGCTGTCAAAACGATCCGATCTGTCACGTGTCAAAGTGTAAACAGATACAGATTGGGGTGTTGAGGAAAAAAATAAAATAATTTATTTGTGGAGAATTTTACACACAGTGGAAGAAAAAATTAAATGAGAAATTGTCATTCACTCATTGGGTCCTTTGACGATGGAAGTTATGGTCTACAATTTGAATGTGGGACCACGATGCACTTGATGTCAGTGAGTAAATGACTGGAAGATACAGTAGTGACAACAGTGACAGGATTTGAAAGACGAACAATCACCAGAGGTTGATTTCACTTTGGCGTTTGTAGAAAATAGCCGGACGAATCTCTGGTATCATATGGCACTATCATACAAGACGGAAGAGATTGGGGTGTCGAAAAAGGCAGTCATGTTCAACATAAAATAAATTGCACTAAACACAAATAATTATGGTGCTGAATTAAACTTGGCCACCTCATGACAAGACTGATATGAGCAGAACATTTCGATTAATATCACTACACCAAACTGACGTTGGGGGAATGCTTGCCAACACTAATTCACAACACTGAAAATCATATCACTAAATTTAAATAGAAATAATTATAATTGCACAACACTTGCATTCAAGCATTAACTAGCTATGCACATGGATACGAAAAATTATAAAAAATGCAAAAGATGTGTCGATTCAAATTTACACTGCACTAATAAACAGCAAATTGAATAGCACACAATATATCGCTGACTGAGGCATGAACACTCGTTGCATATGACCTCTTCATAAACACAAAATATAACACACACAATTACCTTAGCTTGTTGTATAAATACACATGAGGATTTGCTTCGTAGACGAAAATATCATGCCCCCTGCACTTAAGCATAAATTTCCTCTGCAATAGAGTAAGAAGACAGATAAACTCATCAGTCCAAAAAAGTTTCCAATGGACAAGTTAACTCACGCTGGGAACAAAAATATAATAAATGTCTACAGTGCTATGAAGTAAGAAAAGCACGTCAATTGCGGAAAGTAATAAAATAATCTACGTTCAGCTGGTGCGATTATTGCCCATAGGTAAACGGCGTAATAAGAAGTCCATGCATTGGTGGAAAATTCCCCCTGTTCCTCTATCGATATATCGAGAGAGAATGGGAAGATTCCAAGCCAAGCGCTACTTGAATTAATTTCTAGTTCAGCTTTTGGGAACCACACAAACGGAACAAATGTCTATCCATGAATTAGAGTTTATAACGGATAATTATCTGAAAGCAGCAATGCCTAGCTGTCGTGGCAATTGACTCATCGGTTCCTTGTCAGCTTCTCCACTGCTCATTTCCTTGCTGCTTGCTGAGGTTACTGGTGCTGATAGAGTATTCCCACTGAACGTGGGTTCCTTAGCCGATTTAGAAGAGTTTGCTTCTAAAACTGCCTCTAATGCAGGGCCAGTGAGACGCTGGATTTTACTCCAAATAGATTCATCGCTGGCAGGAGTTTCAGTAGGCGGGTCGCTCGTCTCGGCGCATGTCGCCTGCTCGCGTTGTGACTTCGTTCGTCGCAGCCTGCTGATGTTGAAGCCTCAGTACTGTATTGATTCGTACCTCATTCGTCGCGGCTGCCATTCCTTCACCAACGCGACGTCGTCCTCATTGTTATCTTGTGATACCGCTGCGGCTCACTCTCTCTCATGGAAATTCGGACTTATTTTTGGGAATCGAATCTTCATATTCCATGATGCCACGTAATTTTCTCGCTCTTCTTTTTTCCTTCTCTGAGCTCGCTCGTGACTCTCTCGGATTGTCTGAGATTTTTTTGTTGACGGCGAACTTCATCATGGAGGCTAATGCACGTCACAATCCTCAATTGATGACATTTGACATGTGACAATGATTTTATCTTGTCATCTCTGTCAAGCATTAATGAAGCCTCTACAATGGGCAAAATTATTCTTCTCACTAAGTGTGCTTCCCCATTGTTAGTGTCTCATTGGCATTCAATAACCTTGTTGAACACGGATTACAAGATTTTTACGTGGGTTTTGCAGTTGCCTTTGAAATCAGTAGTAGCTGACTGTTACAATACGGGGCAGACATGTTCCATCTTGCGGGGAGGGTCACATGTTAAATAATCTCATGACTTTTCTTTGTGTCTGTGCAAAGGCACTTCTGCAGAAGCAAACCTTAGGAGTCTTGTGTTTGGACCAAGTTGGATAAAGTCAATCACGATTTTCTCTTTCAAGTTTGTAGTCATCTTGGGCTCCATAGATTTTCAGCGCTCTTACAAGGTTTATATGTGTCTGCTGAGTTGTTTTTTTCAGTTATATTTAGGTTGTCGGCAGTTCTTTCATTACTGAAAGGCATCCGGCAGGGCTGCCGTTTTCTTCTCTGTTGTATATTCTGTATATGGAACCACTTCTCAAATTCCTTAACTGCCATCCTGCAATCTGTGCTTTTTCGTATCCCTTCATTTCTTTTAAAGTGGTCTCACTGGTGTACGCAGATGATATGAGGCATTGAGCGCAATAGTGGCCCAACCAACAATAATGTTGAAAAAGAGTAACATGTGGAAATAACTTGCTGATAGATTGCTGATAGATTGCTTTTTACAGTGCCATTGTGGTCCATCCATAGTTTGGTGTGCGTACCAACAGAGGTCACTAAATTCCATTTTGCATACATAATAGGGAAGAATTCTGTGGATTTTCTCAGAACATATTTTTTTCGGCTTGGGCCACTTTTGCGCTCAACGCCTCATATAGTTTTGGTAGTGACAGATCCGTTTACTATGCAGGTTTTTTATAATAACTTTGCTGCATTCAGAATTTCGACTGGCTCGTCGCTGCCAAATCTAAAGGCATTAAAGTTGAGAACTGGTCTCATACATCCTTGGAGAAATTTTCCCTTTTGTGGGGCTAGTCCAAAAAAGGTTTAGGCCATGTCTTCTCCTTTGACCATATGGTAGATACGCTATAATGGGCATCTATTGTTGCTGAGTGCAGGAAATAAATGTCTTGGCCGTTTCATTTTCCAGTGTCCATGGCTACTCGAGCGGTGTTTTTGAAGGTCCATCTTATCCCTCTGATCATATATCAGTGCCTTCTTCATTTGCTTTCTAAGGTTGATTTGAAGGCATTGCAGAAGGAGTTTGCGAAATTTGTGTGGGGTCCTGCAGTAAGAAGACTGCCTGTGTCCGATCATGTGGTCTGTTTGCCCCCAAATTGAGGCATGGGGGTGCCAGTTATTCACGATCATATTGTTTCATCTGTTTAGGCAATTTTTGTTAAAGTTTTTGTGTACCCCCCCCTCCCCCCAGTGTGGGCCTCATTGGTAGCTCTTCATTGGGACGGGTTTTTCCATTCTTGCGACCTTCCATCTTTGCTTAGCAGGTGCCATGTGGTTTACATCCCTCGACTTTTTATTTTGCTTTGAAGGCTATGTTTTCTCATATTGCATCAGAGTTGTAGCAGACTGGTTTTCTTCTCAACTAGGCCGCCTTAAGAAAGCATGGTTTGTGGATAAACTACACGCAGCAAAAGAATTAGGTTTTTTTTTTGCAGGTTTCCCGAATTCTGAGTGGGTGAAGATGTTTGGCCTGATCTATTCCCTTAGATTTAACTATAGGTGGTTTGACGTCCAATGGAGAATTTTGCATGAAGGGTTTTGTACATTGCAAGACGTTTATCAATGGGGTTCTTTCTGTAACGGAGAAGTGTTTTGAGTGTGGCATACATGAAATGGTTCGCCACATTTTCTTTGATTGTAAAATTGCATCCTGGTGTTGGACTGCATTAGTAAGCTTTATGAGCTGCCATCTATCTCCTTCCATATGACTAAATATCTGTTGGATAATTCGATGAGGAAGACTCTCCCCTTTGACTCGATGGTTCCCATTGGGTTCATTAATAGCGAACTTTGGGAGAGTAGGTGCTTATTGGTAATAGGATTATATATGTCTAGTTTTGTTATTTGGAGGAAGGTCCGTTTGTATGTCTGTTTCCTCCTGTTGACGAAATACCAAAGATTGTCTTCTAACATTTTTCAGAGGCAGTACGCTAGTCTGCGAAGCTCTGCTCAATGAATAAATCAATCAGCGGCTTTTGTTTGAGGTTCCCCAAGTCATTATATCTCAGTTCTTAAGTCTGGCTTTTTTCTCTGTTACTTTCGGCTTGGGTTCCTCTACAATGCTTTTGCGAGGAGTTTCTCATCTTTTGTAGTAATTTGTGTAGCCTCAGTTAATTAAGCGTTTGATCTGCTGTAGCAGGCGTTAGCTTGCTAATTTGCATGATGACATGTGCACTTGATGCACTACTGCCAGCTTATCTGCATCCCCTGTGTGGTCAATCGGGTGCTTGGGTACCCATGTACAAGAGGATATCTCCTGATCAGGGAATGAAAAATAAAAATTCCCGAGACCATGCGTAGGCGACAAAGTAACTAATATTTAGACACAAAAAATCACACGTTTTTACAGACAAGTACCATTACATGTCACCAGAGCTTGCCGCAATTGACCCCAAATGCCCTCGGTGTGCATGGCTGCTGTGAGCACTAACGGGAAAAGGGGTAGCGGCAGTGGCGCATCGCTTCATGGCACCCAGATAACAAGTTTGGGCATGTTAAGCTGGGGGAGGGTGTGACATCATTAAGAACCACACCCAAAACCACACATTAAGAATAATTCATTATTTACGCATTACATGGGAAACACCCCCGCCACCTCCAAAAAAATGATGAATATTAATTTTAATTCAGATTTAATGAGGGGGGAGGGGTTTTCATTAAAAATTACACACATATAGTTGTGGCCCATCGCCTTTTGGGTGTGGTCAGGTGTAAAATTAAAGTACACCCCCTCCATATTCCAATGGGCGATGGATACGGTCATGTACTGCTTACAACTGACCCATTGCCCATTCTGTTAAATGGATAACAAGTCTACCTCTCAAACCCAACTGTTCATGCTTTCAGGGTATCCTAGCCAACTCAGAAAAGCTTAACGAACTCCTTGTCTCATACATCATCAAATAATCCTCTCGATGTTAAACATGTCGGGCTTGAATCCCGGGTTGAAGACATCCCACCATCGCAGTGAATCCCGGATGCGCTAATATATCCCTAGAAAATTCTGCATTGTGTTGCGGCCTTCCACAATACAGGCATGAAGACTCACCGCATCTTGTACCTGCATTCCATATACAATAGCTTTCAAATGCCCCCCACAAATAAATGACTAGTGGGTTTAGTTCCGGAGAACGTGAAAACAAGGAATTGGTCCACTTCTTCCTATCCATGTGTCACCTATACATGTGAAAATGAGTTCTAATATGGAAATAAAGAGTGCTATGGCCCATGTCCACATAACATATTTCTTCCTCTGCAATTGAGGAATGTTTTCTGCAAGTATGGTCTACGTTTTAGTAACACTCTCTATAGATTTTGTGGCAACTTCACTAACCATAGCTGTTTAGCGAATTATTTTTTACAAATATAAATTGTAATAATAGATAAGATAAATATTTGAGATTTCATTTGCAAATCTTTTATCATTTGACCAGGTTGTGATGGATTCATCTGGTGCTATTGCTCGAGTAGGATTCATGCACCTCGTAGCCACAAATTTAGCTGTTTGGATACGAATGGTCACCATGGATGGTGCAATAGAAGAAGCTCGTATTCTCTTTCATAATGCCAGCGTCATCGCCCTTCCTTTGGAGTTGAATCGTCGAGAATATATTAAAGCAAGAAGGGAAACAACATCTACAACATTACGCATAGAAAATGGTAAAACATTTCAATTATTCTTAGACTTTCCAAAATAGTTTAAAATGAAGTAATACATATTAATCTTCAAACATAATGGGTTTTAGTTGTTTGTAAACATAAATATATACGGGTTTATAAAACAACAAATAATTTTTAGAGTCAATTCGTTTCAGCCATATCCTTCTTCAGAACTTGTGTTATACATATTTAAAAACAACTTTAGAATAACACATAAGGGGAGAGGGAATTGCACAGTAGGTAATACAAAAGGGCGCCAATCATATGTCCTACATTTCTTATTAATCAACAAACGGGAATAAGAATTCTTAAAATACAAAGTAAGTCCGCTTTTCCACAAAGACTTTTATTCACCATGAATATGCATATTTTGACTAACAAGCAGTCATCTTTCAGCATGAGAACATATACACAGACAGAGTATTTCAATATAATCTTGACATGGGAATAAGATTATTCTGACTCAATAAATATTTAGAAACTAAAATAGTACAACGCTGTATCTAAATAATGTTATTTAATTAAGCAAAATAGTAGTGATGTTATAATTAAACTTATAAACGTTAAAAATGGGGGCTTTAAAACTATGGATAAGAAACTGGACTCTGGTGAAATTATACAGGAGAGATCAGAGGGAAACTTGGAGGTAGGGGGAGTTAAAAAGTAACACTTAAGGAACAAAATAGGAGAGATAATAACTTAAATCTGGATATAGGCCCTTAAAAATATAAGGGGATTGGGAGAAGTGAGTGGGGAATCATTCGTTTTCAGAGTGAAATTATTGTAAGGAATATACCCTAGTTGAAACCAAAGATTATGGTCTATGCCACCCACGCCGATGAATAATCAACAAACTAATAAGTATAAGGAATTAAAATAAATAAATGCACAATGCGTATTATTTGCAGGTGACACCACATTCTTGCCTCCGCTTATTCAGAAGAACAACTTAAAAACATAGCAAACTCTTTCTTAAATAAAATCTTTCACTGGTCATTACTAAATCAGCTTCCACTAAACCTAAACAAATCATATTATATGATCTTTCATCAACGTAATAAACAGATTGATTTCAATAAAATTAAGCCTTGTGTCAATAATAATATTCTATCTAGAATCTTTTCTTATAAATATTTAGGAACTTATTTTACCCCTGATTTATTGTAAAGCCTTAATATAAAAGATCAGCCTCAGTGGCTCAGTGGTTGCGTGATTACCTGTAATGCCCGAGTACGCGGGTTCGATCCTGGCCGAGGACGATGAGGATTTTTCAGGGGGAAATCCTGAGATCACGCACTTCCTTCGGAAGGGAAGGGAAGCCGTTGGTCCCGTGTAGTCGTTTGCTGGCTGCACGTTACAGAACCCTTGCGAGGCAAAATTTGTGGCCCCTATAATGCCGTCCTGAAAGACCATAGCAGTTGAAAAGGAGGTTAATACCAAATAAACCAATCATATAAAGGATTTAGCTATAAAATTGTCCCATATTTCAGGCATTATTTATAGAGTCAAGCATCTTCCACGTAGTATTTTACTAAATTTATATTTCACCTTCATTCACACAAATTTATGTTTTGGATTATGTTTATGGGGATCGATTACGCAAAAAATATTAATCTTTTAATTAAAATCCAAAACCGTTTTTTACGCATTTTGTTAAATAAGCCAGTTCAGAATTTAAAATTTTCTGTCAGTTCAGAATTTAAAATTTTTAACATTTTAAAATTTGATGAACTTTATTTTGTTCAATTACCCCTATTTATATTTAAGATTACACATAATGTAAACAGCCCAACTGGTTAAGGCATCGGCCATGACAACTGAGGTTCCTGGTTCGAAACCAGGTCGCAGAATTTTTCCTTCCATTTTTCGATAGAAAAATCTTTACCTGATGCTTGGTAGGCTTATCTCCAGTTATAATATCATTTATTATTTAATTTATCTGTGAGTTCTACAAACTTTCTGATGGTTGGATATGAGAGAATCTTGATCTGTGAGCCACGTGCCCGCCTCCCATTGGGCTTTCTTTAAGACACCTTGAGACAGAATGGCTGTCCAGGTATCTGCGATAGCCCAACTGGTAGAGGTGTCGGCCATGACAGCCGAGGTTCCTGGTTCGAATCCAGATCGCAGAATTTTTCCTTCCATTTTTTGATAGAAAAATCTTTACCTGATGCTTGGTAGGCTTATCTCCAGTTATAATATCATTTATTATTTAATACAAAACAGTGTGTTTCAAATTTATTCAGACACTTTAAAAATACCATGTTGTCTATGGTTTTGGCCTTTATTTAATTTCTACAACAATAATAATGCTTGAAATGAACTATAGGCCCTCTAACAAAAACATAAACAACTCGTTATTAAAAAAAACACTTGAAAACTTGAGTGTTTCATATTTATTCGGACAGGCACGATTTACCACAAGTTTAAACAATAATAAAAATATTTAACGTCCACTGTGACCTCCCCTTTTGTTGATGACACCAAAAACTCTGTTTGGCATTGATTAAATAAGTTCTTGCAGAATTCCAGTATCCAGAGAGAACAGGCATCTTCAATTGCAAACTTCAATTCAGAAACTGATGAAAATTGCCGTGCATTTTTGCACAACTGCCTGGCCATGATGCCCCACAAGTTCTCGATTGGATTGATATCTGGACTTCTGGATAGCCACGAGAAAACTCGAACGTTATGGATTCCAACCACTTTTTGGTGTCCTTTGAATTGTGTATTGGTGCATGATCTTGTTGAAAACGCCAGACAACTGCTCCAGCAGGCAGAAGATGTTTTTCCAATATCTCCTGGTACCCCTTTGAATTTAATCTTTGTGAAATAAACGCCAATGTTGATGTTTTATTGAAGCCAAATGTTCCCCACACTATCACTGATCTGCCACCCATTGGACTTTTGAAAACGCCTTTGGTTCTTTTCTCAAATCATGCCAATAAATTGCCCACCCGTCCAGTCCATCCAAATTGAATTTTTTTCGTCTGAGAAAAAATTTCCAAACATTCGTCAGTCCAGGACATGTGTGTTCTAGCCCATATCAATTGTGATGTTTGTGGTGGTTTGTTAATGGTGGAATGGAACGCAAACGTCCATGTCTCAGCACTGGTAAATTTTTCATGGCTCTGTACGCTGTCGTACTACTGCATAGAAGGCCCAATTCAGCTCGATTTAGCCTTAAAGATGTGCATTCATTGGATGCTGCGTTGACAATGCGCCACACATCACGAGGTTTTAAGATCGCTTTCGGCCCTGTTGTATTTTTTGTTGGTTTCTGAACTTCTTTTGATTTCAGGTAGTCAGCAACTGTCGATTTTAGTCTGTTGACAGAAGCAGCAATCTCACGTACGGACTTTCCTTCGATAGCAAAGGCATCAATTTGACCTTTTTCATAATCGATGACATTTTTGCCTCGTCCATTAAAGTAATTAATTTGCATAAATACCAACGACAAATAGTAAATGGGTTGTTTCATTGAGTATTGAGGGGCCTGTCTGATTAAATGTGAAACACTCGATTTCAATTTTTTTCTCAGTTTTCAAGTGTGTGTTTTTTAATAACGAGTTGTTTATGTTTTTTGTTATATTTAGAGGGCCTATATTTCATTTGAAGCATTACCATTGTTGTAGAAATTAAATAAACGTCAAAACCATTGATAATGTCCTATTTTTAAGTGTCTAAATAAATTTAAAACATATATTGTATAACATTCAAAATAAAGAAAATTTTATATAATATAAAAAATATAAAATATAAGAAAATAAATAAAGAAAATAAAGTCATTGTGTACTTAAAGTGAATCAGATATTCAATTACGTGGGAATAGAATAAATATGATTGTCTATTTTCCTATTATAAAAATTATAAAAACTTATATAATCTTTTTTGTTATTTTTAAATATATATTTGGCAGTTTGCAATTCCATTAATTGCAGAATTTTATATAGTTTTATAAAATATAATAAATCATATGTAATTCCCTCGTTACCTGAATTAAAACATGAATAAAGCGGATCTGAACTAATTACTGTGTTATTCATCTTCTTAATATAATAAATGCGAAAGTTTGTGAAGATGTTTGGATGTGTGTTATTCAATAACGCATGACCGACTAAACGGATTTGGATGAAATTTGGCACATAGATAGACCATGTCCTGGATTTTATTTATTTATTTATTTTCTTTAAAAGGGGGTTAGAAAAATAGATACAGCACTGTACTATGAGGCCAGTACGGTACAAACCAAAAAGTTAGGTCAGGAGGGCATAAACAAACCAAATAATGAAAAGCAAACAATAAGGTTAGTAAAAATGAGGTAATTAAACACAATATAATAGAACGTATAAACAAAATTAATAAAGCCAACTTTGGCTAAAATAAAAAGAAATAAAAACGAATAAATAAAAACGATTAAAGCTCCTGAAATTTTACATATGTGAACCAACAGGAGGTAATTAAAATAATGATATTAAAAAGCCCATTAAAAAACAGAATTAGTGCTGAAATGGTCCCATATAAAAAAATATAACAAATTATGATGTAGTAAAATTGAAGTCAAAGGCGAAGTTTATAACAAATAATACAAGCAAGAAATATTTGATAAGTTTGCATGTATACATTAAAGACAGAAAATTCGTAAGGCTCTTCGAAACAGGGGGTAAGAAGCAAAAGAGCGGATTTCAAGGGTCAAATGGGCCCAGCATTTAATCCCTATATGGGAGACAGCGGTTGTGATAATCTAACAGTGATGCTGGGACCCGTATCTCGCCGGAAGAACGAGTATTGTAACTACGACTATGACTATGAATTATAATAGAAGAAGAAAGCTATATCAAAGAGTTAATGGATTTGTAAATAAATGTAAATAAGGCCGAGAAGTAGATTTGATAAATGGTAAGTATTCGCAAAGATGAAAAATACTGAGACACAGGGGAGGAATTAGGAAGGTATAAAAGAGTACGAAGAAACCATTTTTGAAGTTTTAATATGCGAGTAAGAGTAGATGACGTAGTAGAGCCCCAAAAGATAACCCCGAAACAAAAAGAAGAGTGTTCGTATATACATTGAGAAAAACGAATGAAGAAAAGTTTTTTAAAGATTTTAGAAAAAATGGGTAAAGCCGTAAGAGGGCAGTAGTTTTTAAACTGACAAGAGTCACCCTTCTTAAAGATAAGCACAACTCTGGATAACTTAAGAGCATATGGGTAAACGCCACTACTGATAGAATAATTAAAAATGATTGCCAAAGGATTTGCAATGGAATGTTTCAAGCTTATTATGACGTCCGATCGAAATCCAAGGGGATCCGCGATGGAAAAGGATTTAAGCTGGCCGATGATGTCAGAAACCTCTTTTCTTGTAGTTAGAGTTAAAGTATGCTGAGAGTAATTAAAAGAAGGTAAAGAGAGGCCTGTAAGAGAAGGCGGCAGGAGAACATGAAGGAAATCAGTTAAGAAAGAAAAGAAAGGAAACAGAAAAGAAACAGAATCAAAATATGAAAAAGGGGAATTTGCCAATTTGGATCCATAAATTAGATCGAACAGAACGTGCCATTTATCTTTACTAGGATATAGGCGATAAAATAAAGAGGCGATATAGGCGATAGTAAATTTCACAAAATTCGAAAATTGTTTAAATTTCTTAAACATATTAGAAGAGGGAGTTCGACGAAATTTCTTATAATAAGCATTCTTTTTCTTGATTAGTAAAGTAAAGCAGAGCTAATCCAAGGTTTACGAACATTAATCTTAAAGGAATTACTAGAATGGATTTTTAAAGGGAAATAGCGATCATAACCAAACTAAAAATAAGAGAGAAAGACAGTAAATAAAGAGTTAATGTCAGCGGGATTGGAAAGCATAGAGGTCCAATCAGTTAAAGCTAGATAAGAGTGAAAAATGATTACTTGGTAAAGGGTAATTACTCTCGAAGTATAACGAGAAGCGTAAGGAGGATTAGAGATAGACATTTTAAAAATAATAAGCATAGGGAAATGATCAGTGATCACCATATCAACAAAGGAGCTGAGACAAATAAGGTTGGAATTTGAAAAATGGAGTCAATGGCAGAATAAGAATTATGTTGTGGGGGAAGAGTGAGAAAAATATTTACATACCCAGGAATTTAGGAAGGTGGCCTCCGCGACAGCCTAGCATAGAAACACGAATTTAGGAGGCTCTCAAAAAGTATTTTAATAGATATCAGCACACAAGAAAAAACGTATCTGCATTCCAGCTTTTTCTTTTGATTGGTGTGTTTTTCAAGCCCGTACGATTAAAACTTGATTTTTCAGCAGGTGTCTACAATTTTTTTGTATATTTTTAGTCTATGGAGAAAACTTCAACACTCGCATCGAAAAGAGTTTATTTCTCTTAAACGAAAACGCAGCACAAAAAGCGTTTTTTGTCACTCAATAAAAAGGTTCCAAGGAAAATTTTCCCTCTTTTTAAATGAAAAATTAAACGTTATATGAAGGTGCAAAATCGTTTTATTTATCACTTTTATACAAAATTATCATTATTACTGATCGTTGATGCGCATGTCTGCACCTATCTCAACTTCCGCTTTCTCTAGTAGCTTAAAATGGATGCCCGCTGAACTGATTGTCGCGACGCGTCGATTAAATTGAAATTTTGGAAGAGTGATTAAAGAAAACATGTATTAAATAGTCGTCTAAAAGTACATAGTATACGTACATAAGAGTTCTATTTCATTTTATGGATCGTGCATATTTCGTTAGATTATACATGCTCTTGGAAATAAGCAAAAGAAGCAGCAGCCGCCATTTCTCTCACCTTATCTTACATCATGCTTTCCCCGATCGCAGCATGTATATGTTCCCAGGAGACAAGTTTCTACTCCAATCAGATGCGAGAAAATAGATCCTAATGAAAATAAGACAAGATAATGGCATTACATAACAACTAAATCCATATGTACAATCAGTGATTTTGGATAAACACGTTTAATGCGAAACGTGGGCCCGGAAATGGATGAAAGGGAGGGGGTTGCTTTGTTTCTCGTATGCTTCTACCTAAGTGATGATAACTAAGTGATAAATTAAGAGACTGTTAATCTGTATTCTATGTTTATTTTTTTATATCAAAAATCATAGTTAAATAAAATTAATAAAATAAGTTCATGTTACTGTAGTTAATTTAAGTTGGTAACAGTACAGGTGTTACGCAAAAACGAGTCTGCCAATTTACTTGAAAATGTGTATCCTTACGCATCCTTTTTTTGCTTCAGGCAGCATAAAACACTTTGCTAAGCAGCTATTACAATTAATTGAACTTTATTTAATAAAAATTACAACTCAAACAGACGTATATAATTCTCTGAGGTGTTGTAGTCAAAAATTCTTTATTACAATTATGTTCTTTTACATTTTCTTTGTACTGAAGGAATGGTGTTTAAGTTTATTGAAAATATTATACTCATTAAAGTTCTTTAATGATATATGCAGTAAATATATGAAATTATATGGTTTTGTGTCTTTCTTTAATACGTTGGCCCTGAAAAGGGCCGTTTAAGCACAAAAAAATTTAAAATTCATCAATGCCGCTCATTTCATTATCTGAGTCTCAAGCTGAATTGGTCGAATCACCAACGGAGAATTTTCTTTTGTAACTCGTGATATAGCATCCGAAGTTAGCATTCGACTTCTATTTTGAAATGACGACTTTCATGAGCCACAAATCTTTTCACTTGGTTCCAAGCCATGTT
This sequence comes from Rhysida immarginata, assembly GCA_023313115.1. Lineage (NCBI taxonomy): Eukaryota > Metazoa > Arthropoda > Chilopoda > Scolopendromorpha > Scolopendridae > Rhysida > Rhysida immarginata. The sequence continues at coordinate 2,078,207 of JAHWFO010008810.1, forward strand.
GATTGGATTTAAATCTCAATGATAGGGGGAAGAAGAAGTACATTATAACCAGCTAATTTTGCAATGTTAACAAATCTATAAGTATTGTAGTTTGTTTGTTTAGTATTAACGTCCTTTTCAACTGCTATGGTCATTTCAGGACTGCGTTATAGGGGCCGCAAATTTTGCCTGATAAGGGTTCTTTAGCATGCAGCTGGCAAACGACTACATAGGACCAATGGCTTTACTTCCCTTCCAAAGGAAGTACGTGATCTCAGGATTTTCCCCCTGAAAAAATCCTCGTCGTCCTCGGCCGGGGTCGATCCCGCGTACTCGGGCATCAGAATCGATCTCGCAACCACTGAACCACCGAGGCTGATCTATAAGTATTGAATTTGTGTTTTACAGAGTCAACAACACGCAAGAGTTCTTGTTTTACCTTTGTTGAATACCATGGTAACCATTTTTAGTAAGGCAACCCTGAAGTTTGCTTATCCAACTAGTTGGCACTCGTTCCAGCTTAACAGAGTGATATGGCGTTGTCTATGATAGTGACACGATGAGGTGCAATATTTGGTATCAGCTTATTTGTAAACCATTCTTCAAAATGTGGCCCGTTCATTTCATTATGGTAATCCCCTTTACCTATTTTTGCTTGAAAAATGTCTGCAGCCCCCTGAACAAATCCCTGTTCATTACCTGCATGCGTAACGGTTAGCCATCCCCCTTTCCCCGACGGTGATTTTAGGCCTAATGATAACCCTGAAAGAAATCGTATAGTTGAGTCTTGCCATACTTTAAGATTTATATGGCCGGCATTCACCCAAGTTTCGTCCAAATAATAAATATTCCATCTTTTTTCTCTTTATTGTTTTATAGAAGGGAGATAATTTCTTTTCCAGATCACGATATCATCATGGTCGAGCAAACATGCTTCACGTTTTCTCTTAGTGATAAGCTTATCATCTCCTTCAATACATGATGCAAAACTGTTCGTGAAAACTTTGGCATATCGTCTTGTTCATTTATATATTTCAATACTTTGTCAATCGTTGTATTTCATTTCGTATGAAAAATCCATGAACAATTCTGCGTATAGCAGACAGGGTAAATTCCTCATATCGCTGTGAAATATATGTTTGGCAAGTTGACGTGTCTTCACAGGAGTGCTTAACTGCCTTTTACTAATGATTTCGGCTTTTGCTCGGAGGATCGCTGCTGCTGAGATGTCAGTTAATTCTTCCGTCTTTTTACAATGTTGTTCACAGATTCCGATGGATGAGCTACGGAAGACGACTATAAACTTTCAAAACAATCTGCTTGCTTGAACTATTAAAGGGCTTAACCCTTTTATGATTGGAAAAATAGCGTTGGGGAGATGAAACCTCGGCCATTGCTAATTGAAAATGAAAACATCTGGAGTGCACTGTGCTGGTGCAAAGTACTTTTCTTATAATAATCATGAGAAGAATATAATATGTAAATAATAAACGGATCTTTTAATAAATATAATAATCTTTCATTTATTTGAATGTTTTGTATACATTCTATCTACTATTGGAACTATTTTTTTTGTTGAGAGAACACAACTTAGAGCGTGGCAATTGACACACTGTAACAGTTTTAGTGCTATCAGCTTAAAGCGGCATAGAGTATAGAAGATTTAATATTTTTAATTTTCAATACCACTGTATCGTTTGTCATCTTAGATAATAAGAAAATATATTCTTTTGAAAAAACAAAAATACAATGCATACAATAGGTTAAATATTTGGGGAAACTGTAAATTAATGTGTATACCCTAGGCTTAAAAATTTAGGGTAATTTTTTTTAAAATTATACTCCTTTTCCGGAAGATTATCTCCCCGGCCCCCTCCCTCAACTATTCATTGACAGAAAAAGAGAGAAATACATCCATCATTCTTCCCCAAGCCACTGTTGTACTTTTAGCTATTTTGCATATTTAATTAACAAAAAGGCATTTTCAATTTTCAGAAATGGAAATGCCACTTCAATGCTAAATGAAATATTTCATATGTCAGATAAATTTAAGATAGGATCTCCTGTAAATATTGAATAATGTAATACTATGAGATGCTGGTATTTTAAATTTAATATTTTAATGTTGTTTCAAGTTTTCTTATAAAAATTAAATTTTACCCTAAAAAGGATTTCTTGTTATTTTATGATTTTTCTTAAACAGGTTTTATCATCTTTAAAAAGTTTTGGGAAAAAACCATTATAAGTGAATTGTGGTATTCTCAACAATATATGACAGTACTTCATTTTGCTAAAAGTCTACTATATTTATAAGATTTAACAACCAGCAGAATAATATTTGTGCTACTGCATTTAGTAATGAAAATGATCTATCAAAACATTTTTCTACTTTGGCAAATTGATGTTTTCTGAAATTACTAAAGTATGCATATACACTACTTGATCAAAGGCGTTGGGAGACCTGTTGCTCTACCGTAAAGCCGCAAAAAGCTTCAATGAGTTGTGGGTAGACCACCCCGAGCTGCTATCACTGCCTCCACCCTACATAGCATACTGTCCACAAGTTTATGGTATGTGTCCATAGATAGTGACCTCCATTCTTCGAGGAGTGTCATGGTCAGTTCCTGGTCAGAAGTAGGGCGATCCATCCTGGATCTCACACGTCATTCCAATTCGTCCCAAAGATGTTCGATGGGGTTAAGATCAGGACTCTAGTCGGGCCAATCCAGTTCTTCAACCCGCATCTAGTCAAACCAGTCAGGTATGGATCTTGCTTTGTGGCAAGGCGCATTGTCATGCTGGAAGAGGAACGGCCTGTCACTGAAGTGTCCCGTTATCCTGAATGGTCCTGTAGCCATCAGCAGTGATGTTTCCGTCCACCTTGATGAGCGGGACCAGTCCATCAATGCCACCCATTTCATTATCTGAGTCTCAAGCTGAATTGGTCGAATCACCAACGGAGAATGTCAATCGCTCCACCGTCGCTTCAACCAGGCCATCGAGCTCCCACAACATTTTTTCTTCAGCTTTCACATGTCGCACATAATTCTCCCAATTTTCTTTTGTAACTCGTGATATAGCATCCGAAGTTAAGCGTTCTACTTCTACTTTGAAATGACGATTTTCATGATTCACAAATTCTTTCACTTGGCTCCAAGCCATGTCGATTAGATTTAAATCGCAATGATAGGGGCGAAGACGAAGTACATTATGACCAGCTAATTTTGCAATGTTATCAAATCTGTAAGTATTGTAGTTTGTTTGTTTAGTGTTAATGTTCTTTTCAACTGCTATGGTCATTTCAGGACGGCGTTATAGGGGCTGCAAATTTTGCCTCGTAAGGGTTCTTTAGCGTGCCGCCAGCAAACGACTACATGGGACCAATGGCTTTACTTCCCTTCCAAAGGAAGTGCGTGATCTCAGGATTTTCCCCCTGAAGTATTCCCACAGTGCTGGAAGGGTCCTGTTATCCAGAATGGTCCTCTAGCTATCAGCATTGACATTTCCGTCCACCTTGATGAGCGAGCCCAGTCCAGTCCCATAGTTATGGTAGATGTTCACAAGGGTGTCCCAAGTCCTTTGATCATGTAGTGTATCTTATTTAGCATCCTGAGCATGCATATATACCCTTCTTATAAATAGGTTTAATAACTTTTTTTAAAAAAAAGTTCCTTAAGTTTTCGTCTGTTAGAATGACGATTGTCAAAGATATCTCTAGAATAATTGATGTACTCAGTTTTGGAAACATTACAGTTGGTGATTTTGGTTATATAATTTATATGGTACATGTGTCTGCTATTTGTTATATGGTATATAAAATTGTTATTATTTCCATATGCCATTGCCAGTTTCTTATTAAGAGCATTTTAATGTAATGGATTATTACATAGATTTAATATAATGGACATAATTCAAGTCGAATATTTTAAATTTCAATATATTTTATGGATGAAATGATAACGAGCTTTCCTCTGGATTTAATTAATTAACCTATTAATAAGCATCTCCCTTTAAGACTATTAAAGAATATCTGTGGAGGTTTATGGAACTTAACTATATATTAATTGTTGCACTGAGGACATCGTTCATCAATTTTTTTCATCTCAAATATAACAAAATAGCCAGAAACTATGGACACCAATATACAATATCGGAATAAAAGGAAAACACAAATCCACAAAAAATTTTTTTAATGACTCAGATATACATTTCGGAATTCATAATTCCTTCATAATTTTTTCATCTCATTAGGGTTTTTGGGTGTTGTAAAAGCTTGTAAGAAGTCTGTAATCTTAAGTACAAGTCATCAGCTAAAACTTTGAAAGTTATTCGATCTGACTTGTACAAGTAAGCAGCAGTGATGAATTTAGTATTTATTTTTCCAAAAGTTTCATAATCATACAGTAATAATCAATGAACGATTAATACATAATTTGTAAATATGTATAAGACATGGACTATTCAAGTTATTTAATTACTACTGTATAAGGGCTTTGACATATTTAAAATAATTTTAATGTGCAATAGATACTTGCTTGGATTCTTTTAAATTGAATAAGTTAGATCAAATGGGTATTTAGCCACGTTTATGGCATATACTGGTAAAAAAAAACAACAAAAAAAAACAGGAATCTAATATGCACTATTCTCAATAGAGATTATTTATTATACATTTAATTTTAATACAATATAAAGAATACTGTTTCCAACTATAAAAAATTATTAAACATTTCTAACGTGTGTATCTTGTCTGAATTCAGTTTCAAAACTTTTAAAGCATCTTTCTCAAAGTGTTACTTATGTCCAACATCATGAGCTTGTGCAGTATTAAATGAAATCATTAAATAAAGATATGTTAATGAAAATTGCTATACTAAATGAAAGACATGAAGAATACAATCCATATGTCTTTTAATGAGAAAAATCCATATTTTTAATCACAAAAATTTATAAAAATTATTTTCTACGTAAAACGGTGAAAAATATTTTTTATAATATTCTTTTTTCCATGAAACATTATTAACAAATTATTAAATATCTTTTTGAGTAATATACGGTTTCTACTATAGAAATAAAGAAGTAACATTTTAAAATATTCATTACATTTTTGTTTATCAATTACATAAGAAAGCTCCAAAATTTCAGAATAATGGTTGTATCTTTGAAACTATAGATCGATGAATTTTTTTATTTTATCTTCCTTTTTATAATTCTTCCCTTAAGGGCCATATCAGTAAAATACCAGCTTCATTTAATTAAGTTCCTCGAGGCATTTTTCATAGCTTAACTATCAGTGTGTTGTTAAAATCAACTGGGATGGAATCAGAGACAACAGATTTCATCGAAACTGTTGTTAGATTCTCTGATGAGCTCCATTGAGCCTCATCAGAACTCTCGGTTGGAGGGTATGATTTGCAACAACCTGAAGCGATGTTTTCTTCGATGATTAGGTGATCCATTTGCGGACAAAAAATTATGGTGACATATGATGCGAAGAACCCGCGGTGTAGATATAGAACCACTCTACATATTAAATTACTTTAGCCTAATTTTAGGTATTAAATCGAAATAATAAACCACTGCTCAGTTAAAATATCTGCATTATTTTTTTTCTTTTACCGATTAAAATTCTTCTCATAAAAATTTAAAATCGTTGTGAGGAGAGGGGTCTAACTTGGCCTTGGCTCACGGCCCTTGCATCAGGGGAGCTGCCAGAACTGTACAGATTATATTAAGGATGCACAAAATAAAATTAGGGAGTACAGTTTGCCCAGTGCCCAATTTACTAAGCTATGGCACTGAACTAAGCCGTTGAATTGATATAATTCAACTGCAATGTCAGCTATATTTGTTTTGTTGATTGCTGTTTAGTTCTGCCGTTGGCTACATCACTCTCTGCATCAGTCAACGAAAGCGATGATTTTAACAACACGCGGATGACCTTTATCCAAATTTATTACCAGAGATTTGATCCCATTATTGTTAGGGGGGATTCTTTATACATATGAGACACTGAACAGACTGTTATAAACAAAAAAAATGCAACCTAACTTTGTTTTCTATATTTATAATTGATAATTTAGGAAGCAACTAGAGTAATACCGAGGCCACTGTGATCTTTTTTTTTCTATACCACGAAGAAAAAGAAAAGAAAAAAAGGTGAAGGTAGAAAAAAGAGATCACAATGGCCCCTCTAATACCCGGCTTCATGCACGTTAGTTGAGTAGGGTAAATTTTTCAATGACTAAATTTGACTTTTTGCCAGCTTTGACTAGCTGTATATGGTTTAATTCACTCATGACTTCAAGGTTATTCCCCATGATAAAATCCGTTGCTTAATAAAATATCATATTTCTTGGAATTTGAATACTGTTCAGTGTAAGAGTGGATTGTTAATGTTGTATTGTCATATTGTAGTAGACAGTATTATTGTTGAATTTATAAATTTAAATATACAGGGTGTTTTTGAATTGAGTACAGATTTTTGGGAAATGATAGAAGAGGTCCTTAGAAGTATTTTTTGTCATATGAACATGGGGTCCCCGCAGCTCCGTTTACTTACAATACTGCATTGAACAATCAAATGACACCGGGACGCAGTGTGCGTTGGTAGGCCTAGATTATTTTATTTTTAACAATTAACACAAGCAATCTACTGTAATAACTTTTAAAATAATTGTTTGCAAAGAAATTTCAAGGTGCACGTGCTTGTTTGTTGAAAAGTCTTAGGACAAACTTCGTCAAGGTGTTTTCACGCGTACATCAATCCATCATAAGGCGTTGCAAATAGTGCTATGAATCAAATGAGTCATTTCGTGTCATTTTGTAGATTGCTTGTGTTAATTGTTAAAAATAAAATAAACTAGGCCTACCAACGCACACTGCGTCCCGGTGTCATTTGATTGTTCAATGCAGTATTGTAAGTAAACGGAGCTGCAGGGACCCCATGTTCATATGACAAAAAATACTTCTAAGTACCTCATCTATCGTCTCCCAAAAAATCTGTACTCAATACAAAAACACCCTGTATATATATTATATGAGAGTAGGAGTTGTAATAAAGTATATTAATTAAAAAATAAGAACTCCGTTTAATTAAAAGAAATAGAAATAAAAATAAATAGTAAAAACAATTGAATAAAAGTCACCCAGTGGAGAAATACAAAACAATCCTGTTCACAACAATCAAATATCTCCTCAGTTTTAATATCACATATTATGTTTGATTTCATTGTCTTGTTTTTTTTAATATTATATCTTCTATTATTATAATTTAACTGAAATTTCATTCAAAAAGTTTTAAAACTGAAGATGGGATAGAAATCCTGAAAACGTTTTCTAAAAACGTTTGTCATCTACGTTTCTATGGATCATCGGACTTTAATCATAGATTTTCTTCACCTGTTACTGTGTTCCTTCCTGTGTTTTGAGTAACGTTTCTTCACAAGACCTTCTTTTCGTCTGTGTTTCATCTACATAAGCTCCACAAGACCTTTGTTTCATCTAGTTCCACCTTTGTATTTCTCCACTGGGTGACTTTTATTTAATTGTTTTTATTATTTATTTTTATTTTTAATTCTATTTCTTTTAATTAAATGGAGTTCTTATTTTTTAATTAATATATTAAATATATATTGTTGCATGAAAAAGGAGGGGGCTGTTCACTTATAAAACCCTTGCAACCTGCGGAAATCCCTGCAGGTTGTGAAAAACCTTTCCCGAACTACATGAAAGGTTTGACGCCCATTGGTTTCGCGAATATAAAGACACACACACGCACAAACACTCACACACATAATGATTTTTGTTAATATAGATAGAATATGATTACCACAAATTACTAAATCGTCTCCTCCCCGCTTTCACTGTATTGATCTTTGGGGTTTAATTATTGATCATGAATTTTATAGGCACTTCTTAAAACCACGTGACACCCAGACATAAGGCCTTCTGATTTTTCCCCCTTAGGAGCATGCTAAAGCTAGTTCGAGTTAAAAAAAAACGTAAATTTTCACGAGTCCTTTCACTCATGTTTGAAATAATTAATTTTTCTTTACAGCTATGAGACACATATTATTAAGAAACAAAAAGTAATAAAGAAAATGGAATGGTTATTTCTTTGCAAGGTGACTAAGTACTTTTGTTGCTGACTGTATATAAAATGCCTTGAAAAACTTGTAAACAGATATACAAGCATGAAAAGGGATAATAAGAGACATGAAAGAAATTTATAAATGATATAAATGACAGATTTGCTGACCATTCAGCAAGTCTGTTGCTTAAGAAAACTATATCATAAAAGAGTAAAATTAACCAAGAAAAATTTTAAAAAGGCAATGCATTATTTATAAAACTAATGAATTTAACTAAAAGAATTTAACTGGTGTCGACAACAACCTCGGAATTCTTCTCCAACGGGTTCGCCCGACTAATCACACGTTGCACATGTGGAAAGGGTTGGGGAGACTATGTCGAAAACTGATTAGTGCATTACACATGGTGGGACAAATGTAAGTATACGCTACAAAACTAACTTTCAAAATCGGTTATAAAATAAATGTTCCAACTAGGGAGGCAAAACTTTTCAAAACACCCTCGAAGATGGTTAGTAATTATTCCATCAAGGGAAGTTGATTAGTAATTATTCAACTCATCTTAATTTGAGTTTTTATTAATTTTGTTTGTCGTGAAAATTGTTTAAAAATGAATTTTGTTTGTCATAAAAATATATTTTATGGATACAAAGTACGAGGGGTGATCAAAAAAGTAAGGTTACATATTCTGCGTTGAAACGTGTAAAATTTATTTAATACAAACGATACAGCCAACTGATAGATAGTACATACCGGGTGATTCAGTCAATTTCTGACCATTTCACTAGAATGACGTGCATTAGGGATAAACAATTGAAAGAATATGAGTGCCATATCGAATTCTAAATAGTTGGAGTTTGTATTGTTGCAACGGCGCTGCATGAAAATTGTATTGTTGAAAAATGGCACCCACTTTATCAACAGAGCAGAAATGCAAAGTTGTCGAATGGCATTTTGAGACAAAATCACCTGTAACCATGCAAAGAAAGTTCCACGGGAGTATAAGTGTCGAGACGCACCAGGCAGGCAATCAATCATGGATTTTGTCAAGCAATTTCGTGCCACTGGATGTGTTAAAGGCAAGAAAAAAGGCGGGAGCGAAGCTCGTGCTTGAACAGCTGAAGTTGTCGAAAATGTTCGCACAAGGTTGGTTGATTCCCCTACCAAAAAATCTGTTTGCCGCCTATCCATTGAAGAAGGGCTGTTGTATACCACGACGTGGCGAATTTTGAGAAAGGATTTACACCTGTTCCTGTATAAGAACCATGTTTATCAAGAGTTATCAGACACTGGAAGACAGAAACGACAACAATTTGCGATGGAGTTTGGAACAGAAATGGAAGCCAATCAGGACATTGTAGACAACCTGTGGGTGTCAGATGAGGCCTTTTTCCATCTATCAGGTGACGTTAATAAACACAAGGTTCGTTTTTGGGGTTCCCTGAACCCTCATGAGATCCATAAGTCACCTCTTCATCCACGAAAGGTTATGGCTTGGCGCGCGATTTCCAAAACAGACATCATTGGTCCCTTCTTTTTTGAGGGCACCGTAACGTCACAGGCTTACCTTAACATGTTGGAAACCTTCTTCATCCTCGAGCTGCGAAGGGGCCATATACCGTTTCGACATCAATGGTTTCAACAGGATGGGGTTAGGCCTCACACTACTAATGAAGTGCTAGACTTTCTAAATCAGAAATTCGGAAATCGTGTCATTTCAAACAGGTTTCCAGATCAGTTTAGGGGTGGCTTTCTTTGGCCCCCTACGAGTCCTGACCTAAACCCATGTGATTTTTATCTCTGGGGGTTCCTTAAAGACAGTGTGTTCACTACAGCACCAAGAACCCTAGATCAGCTGCGACAAAGCATCGTCGACTGCTGCACCCTTGTGGATGCAGAAATCCTGGATAGAGTTATGAACAACTTCACCATTCGGTTGCGAGCAGTTCAAAACGTTCGTGGTGGCCACATTGAGCATATCATCAAGACTCTTCCACGGGAATAAAAACTCCGAACTGCCTAAAATATCATACTGAAATGCTAAACATTAATGGGTCAATAAATCATACTACTGAAATGGTCAGAAATTATGAGGGTACATTAGATTATTTTTCGACATAGTCTCCATATCGGTTTAGGCACTTATCAGTTCATGCGATGAGTTTGAATATTACCTCCTGGTAAAAATCCTGTCCTTGCGTGTTCAGCCACGTTGTCGCGAAGTGTTTCACCTCCTCGTCTGAAGCGAAGCGCCGGCCTCATAGGTGTTCCTTCATGTAAGGAAAAAAGTGAAAGTCACTTGGAGCAAGATATGGGCTGTAGGGAGGGTGGTCTGATTCACCATCATGGTGGTCTTCTGGGCTGTACGAAACTTTCACCTCTATCCTCACTTGAAGGAGCACCTAGGAGAAACACTTTAGAGAAAACTATATAAATATGAAAACTGAATTGTTAATTCCTAAATAATGAGACTAACGTAAAACTAGAATTTAAACGAATAAACTTAAGGAACAAATAGGTTAAATAAAAAGAGTTGTAATTCTTTTTTATATTTGAGCAGATGAATGCATAATGAAGCATTATCATAAGCATTCCTACAATAATGTTAAACGAAGCCAGCGTCAATTGTTGAACCGTTCTGTGTATGCGTCGATTATTTCTTCATCTACTATTGCTAAACGATTTCTACATAATCATATACAGTTGATGCGAGCGATTAGCTAATTGCGATTAGCTTTGACAACAATAAGTTTAATTAGAATTCAGACATTGATAATCTTAAGCCTAACAGCAATCTGCTATTGATGGCAATTAGCTATGGACAACAATTGCTATTGACATTACGAGTTATTATATTACATGCCATAACTTATGCCTGTATTCAGAATGAGCAATTTTGCACATTGGTTTAATCACTCAAGACCATTGTTGAATACAAATTTCATACAATTGAATTCGTTCTCAATAATGGTTTGAGTAAGAGCAAGAGCATGAACACTCCTTCTGAATATGGGTGTTAACATTAAAAGTTTCCAATGGTACAATGAAGTACCATTAGAACACGTCCTAATAAGCGAATTTTGAATATCATTAATTACTCGTTTTGTTCATTCATGACATGTCGTTACAAGTTGTTTGATAAGTTACATGCCATATCTCAGAATGGAAAGTTTCAATGGTACCATGTGGTACGATTAGGGCACGTACTACTAAACTAATTTCCACTATCATTAATTACTCATATTCATTCATGACACTTCATTACGAGTTGTTTGATATATTACATGCCATATCTTAGCATTATAAGTTCCAACGGTACAATGTGGTACGATTAGGAGACGTACAACTAAACTCATTTCCGCTATCAATAACTGTTCATTATATACATTCAAGGCACATCGATACGAGCTGTTTGATATATTACATGCCATATCTTAGCATTGAAAGTTCCAACGGTACCATGCTGTACGATTGGAAGTACCCGATATACAGGGGAAATTAATTATAACGACCATATACAGTCAACCAAAGGAAATAATCCACACGAGTTTAATACTTATTAATACATTTCATGCTATTGTGTTGTTTTAATAGCTTTTTAATTATAATTATTTAAATTTAATAATCTTAATAATGTTAACTCTAAATGTAATATTAAATTATAAAAAATAAATTAATATTGAAACGGTAAAACTTCGAGTAAAATTCAAGTGTGGATTATTTCCCTTTGACGACTGTACTTTCAGTATTGTACCATTCTCTATAAAACTGTTGCTCATTTCAGTATATATAAGCACCTGTTATAAAAGGAAAGTCCTTGTTAGCAGATCATTCGACTGACACCTATAATCATGTTGTGTTCAAACTTGCTCAAATCTACTACACTATCATTAAATACTCATTATATTCACTCATGAAACGTTGTTACGAGTGGTTTGATAGTTTACATGCCATACCTTAGCATTGAAAGTTTAAATAGTACCATTTAATACCATTAGAATACATACTGTTAAACTAATTACCACTCTCATTTATTACTCTTTATATTCATTCATGGCACTCTGTTACGAGCTGTTACATATACAGGGTGTTTCAAAATTATGTACAATAAATTTAGTGACATATTCTTCAGGTCAAAAGAAGACGAAAATGTTCTATAGCACTTTGTCTGGAAACGATATGTTTGCGAGTAATCTAATATCATACAGAAGGGAAGCACGGTAGTTAGCAGACGATATTTTAGCAGTTCCAGCGTTTCGACCCAACACTAGGTTGAGTGGTTTATTCCATTTAAACCTACTTTAGGGTTGTTCCATTAGTTGTGTACGGTTGTTTCCATTACTGTAGTTTCACTACTGTACATCCACTAGGAATATCAATTTCAGAACGTTTGCGTGCTTTGACATACGTATTACGATTTATGTAAAAAAAAAAAAGTCATGTACACGTCTTCCAGTGCAGAATACACTGACATGCAACTAATGTATGGTCTTGCAGACGGAAATGCATTGGAAGACTCTACCAAGAACGCTTTCCGAATAGACTTTTGCCAAATAACCAAACATTTGTATCTGTCGACAGACATTTGAGGGAGCGTGGTTCCTTTGGCCGTCAAACAGGACAAGGGCGGCCTGTAGCACATTCTCTTGATGAGGAGGATGTGATAATTGACATCATACATGATGAACCACAGACAAGCACCCGTCGTATTTCTTCCATGGTACACATTCCGCACTCATCTGTTTGGCGCATTCTTCACCGTCCAGACTACCATACCATCCATCCATACCACCTGCAACTGGTTCAGGCACTGAACCCAATGGACTATCCACACCGACAACCATTTTGCCAATGGATACAACGTCGTCATCCTACAGACCCTAGTTGTCTCAGCCAGATACTTTTCACGAACGAAGCAACCTTCACCCGGACAGGAATCGTAAATTCTCACAACCAGCACCATTGGGCAGATGCTAACCCGCATGTTACCAGAGCTCGAGCGCATCAAGAGCGTTTCTCCGTGAACATTTGGTGTGGAATTGTCGGAAATAACTTAATTGGCCCTTATGTGTTGCCACCACGATTGACTGGGTGAACGTATCTTTTGTTTCTGCAGAATGCATTGCCAGAATTACTGGAAGATGTTCCTCTTTTGATAAGATCTAACATGTGGTTCATGCATGATGGCGCTCCAGCACATTTCAGCCATGTTTTGCGAGCACACCTTAATGCTGCATGGATAGGTCGAGGTGGACCGGTAGCCTGGCCTGCAAGATCACCCGACCTTAATCCCTTGGACTTTTTTCTGTGGGGTCATGTAAAAACGATCGTCTACAGTACAGAAGTTCTTAACATTATGGATCTGCGACAACGAATTGAAAATGCATGCTAAACCGTTCGTAATGCTGGCGACGAACTCGTCCATGACATCAGACGGTTGCTCATGCAACGAGCCAAAGTGTATGTGCCAGCTGGTGACGGGCACTTTGAACAATTCCTGTAAATTGGAGCCACGGGTTTAGTTGGCTGTATCGCGTAAATAAATCTTTAATTTGACTTGAAGACTATGTCAATAAATTTATTGTACATAATTTTGAAACACCCTGTAAAACATGCCATATCTTAGTCATGTGGTACGATTAGGAGATGTACAGCTAAACTCATTTCCGCTATTATAAATTGCTCATTATATTCATTCATGGCGCATCGTTACGAGTGGTTCGATATATTAAATGCCATATCTTAGCATTGAAAGTTCCAATAGTACTATGTGGTACGATCAGGATACGTACTACTAAACTAATTACCACTGTCATTATTTACTCATTATTTTCATTCATAGCACTTCGTTACGACTTGTTCGATATATTACATGCCATATCTTAGCATTGAAAGTTTCAACAATACCATTTTGTACCATTAGAATACGTACTGTTAAACTAATTACCACTAACATTATTTACTCATAATATTCATTCACTAGACGTTGTTACGAGTTGTTTGATATATTATATGCCATGTCTTAAAATAGAAAGCTCCAACGGTACCAAAAGGTACCAATAGAACAAGTAGAACTAAACCAATTTCAACAGTTATTAATTAATTGATATTTTTATTCCTGACACATCGCTAAGGGATGTTTGATATATTACATTCTATATCGTAGCTTTGAACGTTCTAAAGATGACATATGGTATCATTAGAACAAGTACTTGTAAACAAATTTCGACCATCATTAAGGATTCGTTATATTCTTTCATGACACGTCGTTACGATTTGTTAGATATATTACATGCCATATCTGGTCATTGAAAATTGTTAAGGAGGTATCATAATAATCCCATTAGAGCACGTGCTATTGTACCTATTTCGGCTATCTCACGTTCAAACTTGTTCATGCTCTGTCTCATATTAATGAAATGGTGAAAACACAGCGATTTCAAGTTATCGTAATAAATAATAAACTCCGTACCAATAAAGAAATTCTTTTGGTTTAGGCACTGATATTTTTTTCTGTAATCGTCAATCACGTGCATCCTGCATGCGCACATCTCAACAACGTTTAGAGCACACGCGGAGCCGTAACGAAGTGCTCTGCACGCGTTTTCCCCTGTGCAAGACTGATTCATCTCTTCCAGCAATTCTCTATATGCACGCTCTCCATTCGAACGCAATGCATTGTTGGAATTTTGTCCACTGAACAAACTGATCGCATATGTTACTTTTCTATTTATTGTGCGAAAATGGAATCCTCCACTGGAGAGATGAACAGTTATTAGCTGGAAAGGTTTCCAACGTTTGTTTAATGCAGTTATAAGTTGGAAGTTCAAAACCAAATGCTACTTCCTATCGTCGCAATTTTTTTTGTTGCCCTAACCGGAAGTACCTAAGGAGAGAAACTCAATTGAGGACTGCGACTTCTGTTGACGATTTCATGAACTTATCATTGTTTGAGAGAAAACGCAATACGTGGAGACATCTGCCGGAGATCATTGCAAACACAATCAATTCCGTTATTTCTGGACATGGTTGTAGGTAATTAACCGGAGCGGATAATAGGGTCCAGAAGAAGGTTAAGAGAAGGGGAAGGTTTATTAAAATGAAATATTAAAATCACCAACTAGGATTAGGGTTTTACCAGAAATTTTTAAGTCTAAAAGTACAGAAGATAAGACAGAACAAAAGGAGAGAAAATGCCCAGAACGGGGGCGATAAATAGAGAGAACTACAAGTTTCTTAATCGTTAATGGTTAATAGCTCCTAGTCATTGTCACATTACAATAATTGGATAAAGTATCTAAAAAGAGAGAACGATGGAGATATACACAAATATTACCTCCTCAATTAGGTGCTTCGCACACTAAGCGACTAAAAACAAATCAAACTAATTAGAAACTCAAATCGCCAACTTATTACCAACTATGAATCGCACATGACGCTACTGAAATATACTATCGTACTCGTGTTTGTTCGCATGACACTTGCAAAGTCGCTTCTCGATTCTCGCAGCTTTGTTATAACATTGTGTTTAAAATATAATTTTATTATTGTGATGAAAGCTATTGTTATTATCGTGTCACAGAATTTTGCGTCCCCGACCTCAAATTCTGAGACATTAAAGCCCTTCTCTGTTTTGAGCTCTGACAGAAAGCCCACAAGCAAAGGAAGGAAGGCGGTAGCGCCATCTATCGGCAGTAAAAATGATCGCAATGAAGAGAAGAGCAAGACGAGGGAACGGAAGTGCACAGACGAAGGAAGATGCGCAGAAGGAGAGAAAAAAATTTGAATGCGAAATGCGCGAAATTGGAAAAGGACAGACGGAGAGTAGGTAGCGAGCATGAAAGGATGAAGGAGAGAAAGCAGGAACTTAAAAGTGATTCTCTGAAATGGGAAGGCTCAGTAACTGGTGCTACACTCTAAGCTACAAGAAAAGAGACTAATCTTGGACAAAGGAAAATTTCTCCGAGCATGGTGAACGAGCCAGGACTTTCGAACTGCGCTATTGCTGCGAGTGAATTAATTGTTTCTAATGAGTTGACTTTCGTAGATACTTCATGTGCTAAGGATAAGCGTTCTGACAAGAAAAACGCCGAAGTGACTGCGGTGGAAGAGAACGACGCCAACGAGTTTAACGAACCGTCGCCGAATGAAAACGATGTTTGACGACACGTCAGACGGTCGAACAATGAGGGTCGCCATCTCCAGCATTCCACCAGTTGCAGCCGTCACAGGATATTTCAGAGTTCCTCGACTAAGTTGGACCACTCAACAAGGCCTACGGACGGATCTTTTCCAAGCATATACACGGCAGGCAAGTTGAGATCTACAAACGGAGTTTTGTGCTTGCGCAGTGGGCATTAGGAAACTTCTTCCGAGAAGGATTGGGCTTCTTATCCCATACAGAAAGTAGGCGAATTATCTCTCTCAAACATTCATTTCCCTTTAATACATGCTATTCGTTACCATACTCTCCATGACGCATAATTAGTCTTAATTTACTATCTTAAATGTTTCTCAGAAGTGTATGCTATGCCATTCATTTACGATGTTCTATAACTAATTGTGGCTTATTTGCTTCTTTGCATGTTTCCCATTTCGAACCATTCTATCGCCACGTATTTGGTTCCAGTGGGATGTATTCAAACGCATGCAACGTCGCCGCTAGATATTGTGGTATAACGCGGTACAATTAGTTTAAATCAGCATTTCGATTTAATATAATGTATATGGATAACTTCACTACCAATGAATTTGTTATCATGCCTATTTTCCTATTTTGTACAATTAGAGAAAAATTGCTTATGCTTCATAATCATTAAATTCAAAACATAAGAGTTAAAGGGATTAACTAGTTATCGTATTAATCGTTGTTCTATTATAGCAGCATTAGTCTAATGTTAATCTCTAATCTATTTACTTCTCAACCTGCATTCTAATTGTTATTTTTCAATCATGTTTACTCATTCGAGTTTTAGTATCGTGTAAGATACTGTGCTCATCATTTATTTATCTTGTTAATAAATATTTATTTGTTACTATAATCTCCACCTTGTATATGATTCTTGTGTCCACGAATAACCAGCGAATTCCACGGCGCACATTTCTTTTAAATTTATCCTTGACATATCATGTTAAAAAATGTCTAGTGATTAAAGTGATGAAGATATTATCCTTTTTATTAAAATAGGAAAAGGAAAAACTGGCAGAAATAGAGGAGGAACTGTGTTCACTCCTATATTGAAATAAGTATAAAATGCAGAGCATTTGTTGCTGCAAGAGTTGTCTATTCTAAATTCAAGGATTCTAGATTAATAATTGAATGATCTTAAGAGGGTTTTTTCCCCATGCTAAACTTCAGATTCTTTCCTATTTTCATCAATAATTTAAACATTCTGGATTAAATGCAAGGATTGTTCTACCATTTCTGCCGTTTCACGTGGCTGTTTACAAAGCAACTCTAAAAATAAATCGCCAAGCAACTCTGCATGCCGAGTTGCGGATGACTGATCACTGGTGCATTACAAAGTGGTTTCCAACTAGTAGCTCTGTATGCGGCTGCTAATTGAAATCAACGGGCGGAAACTATTTAGCAACTGTTTGGCGATTTAAATTTGTAACTGGTTTCTTTTTAGTCGAAGGGCCTTATTGGCACGTCCAACCGAGACCACCTGATAATCAGCAATAACAGGGGATTTGCTTGAATCATAGATCCAACTTTCAGTAAATCTAAGTAAATTTGGTAAAATCGAGAGGGTCTTAAGGTTGGCTAACATACAAGACAGATTAGCATCAATGCTCCTAGTATTCGGGTAGAAAATTCAAAGATAATCGCTGAAAATATTTCCACTTAATTTAGAATTCTGAGCATTAATTAAATCGACTGAAGGAGGGAAAACGAACTCGATCATAGTAATAAATATTAATCGAAACAAAAGCAAAAATACAGGAAGTCAAAAAACAATAGGAAAAACTAAAAGGGCAATAGACAAAAATAAATAAGAGGCGCATAATAATAATAATAATAATAATAATAATAATAATAATAATAATATGAAAAGAGAAAACGAAGTATAAAAGCAGCGAGGGATGGATTAAGAGGCGCACCAAACGAAATACGCGAAAGAGGAAAGGAGAGGAAGTGATAAGAGAATATAAACAGATAATAGGAACGTGAACAAAAATGCATGGAGGCAAACAACAGTATGAGTAGTAAAGAATATGTAAAATTATTCTAAATGTCAAAATATGGAACAAACGCGATGAAGAAAAAGAAACATATACACAATATTCATACATATGCATACGCACATACACATGTATATACACGAATATATATATAATGTAGCGGTCCTTTTTCGAGAACTAAAATACTGGTTCCTTTTTTGTCGAGGGTTAATTTAATTTTATTCCTAAGTCGGGTTATTGACTGTTACCCTTCCGGTTCATTTTAGTTTCGGTTGATCCTTGAGCAGTTTCGGTTTACGCTCTAAAAATAAACACTTCCCACTCGATGCTCGTCTAGTCAGCCGGTCGTCGCTTCCTAACTCATTACTCTTGCTATTCTTATTTTCTCGATAAATCTCAAGGCTTTACCCGTATCTAGACACTTTTGGAGGTTACCGTGGCCCCCTCTAGCTATGCATTTACTACAGAGTTCACACGACGCTGTCCTTAGCGGTGAAGAGAAAATAAAGGGTGCTGCTCCCTTCCATTAGGGTCTAATTTTATCCGTGAGATATCATCTCACGTTGTCTGGCCAGACAAACACTCTAGGGAATATTTGATTTTATGGAACAACCCTACGATTGGAAGGTGTGAAGGCACGCAACACCCACGTCAAAGTTTATGATACTGGGCTTAGTTCTTATATAAGTGATTAATATGGATGATGGCAAGCTAGGTAAATTTTGGTTAATGGAATCATATTACCGCGATCGCTCCTATTTTAAAATTTTAAAGTCGTCATTAATACGGTTATTCGATTTTATTTAAATCGATTCGGAAAAGGTGTTAACACAGGGAAAGTTTCTCTTATTCCATTGTTTCCAAAAGTTCAACCATGAGTAATATTTTCTTTTACTAATTTTGTTTTTTTTTTTGGAAAAATAATGCATTTAAGCTTTTTGTATTCTATCAAATAAATAATTTTTTCTGAATATTTTTTCGTTTTTATTCCACAATGCTAGCAATACATTGTTACTTTTAATATTTGGTATAGTAGCTATTGTTCCAGTCTATCTTCCTTAATGACCTTTTTTCGTGATCGTGATAAAACTATCACGTTAACGCCTCGTGTGCTTGCTAGAAAGAATTTTTATTTTTTTTCCTTCTTAGTGTAATGTGCAAAATATCTGGCTGGGAGCAGATATGCGCAGTGGAAAAAATATTTACACGCACAGTGAACGGAAATTAACAATTGAACAAAATAGTTTATTTAATATCAATAAAGAATAATCAAAAGTATCTAAACAAGATTGACAAATCACAATTATTCAAAAATAAATGTGTCTAAGAATTAGGACTTATGGTTCTAATGTCGAAACACAATTATTCAAATAAGGCAATAAATGAACTTAATCTTATGAACTTAATTTCAGCATCACACTTAATCAACACATATCAATAGGTGAACAATTTCTATGGTTCCCATGTAACATCACGCATAATCAATGTAAGAAATAAATACAGAATTCTTATACTCCTAAGAAATTGTAAATACTCGTATATTCTGACTAGAATACAAAACTCAAATACAAGGTAGATAAATCCTCCTACGAATTGAAATAATAGCATTAGCCAACTAGAATGCAAAATA
Organism: Rhysida immarginata; assembly: GCA_023313115.1. Lineage (NCBI taxonomy): Eukaryota > Metazoa > Arthropoda > Chilopoda > Scolopendromorpha > Scolopendridae > Rhysida > Rhysida immarginata. Next base: position 2,098,094 of record JAHWFO010008810.1, read on the forward strand.
TAATTTTAAACTATGTGTAAAGCTACGTAAATATTCCAAAACCATATATATTCCAAAACCTTTGGTATAAAAGAAGTACATAAATCTATCAAGATTTTGATATACAATAGAAATACCTATTCTTACTATATACAGCTATGTTTGTCAATATAAACACACACACTTAGTAATTTGCTTAGCTTACTGCTATTACGAAAACAATTAACAACTAACGTTTTGTTCAAACAAAATGGGTTTGATTCCAATAGAATAAATCTATAGTCCAAGCACTGAAATAATTAAGTCCATAGCCTGTAATGTCCAGTCCGTGTGATAGTAAATTACATCAATAATCTATTTGACAAAATCACAATAATTTTCAAGTCCACAATAATCAGCTCCGTTGACAGTCCTTAATCCACTAGACAGTCCGTAATTGTACGTTCTAAAACAAAAATTTACGAAAATTATTACACATGAATTACATGTCAAACGGACACCACGGCACATACTCTCTGCCTAATTAACGTATATGGCAATAAGAATTATAATTTTTCTGAAGACGGAGCACTAGCACCATGTGTGAACTTTTTTAGATGCTTTAATAATTGGCTGTTGCGAAATCTAACTGATACGTAAAATAATTACACATGTCATACGGCCACATACATTTAATTTCAGAAGAAGTGCGCAAATCACGGTGCCACAAGTCCACAAATGCGGCTCTTGTTAATACTGCGTTTAAACCCACCACGTAATTTGCTCTCACTAAACAAAAAGCCTGTTCGGCCACTGATCTTCGGAATTGCTGAGGAGCTTCGTGAAACGGTCCGTGCTGTGGAAAAGTGCTTCTTTCCTGGCTCTCCTGCCACGTCGACGAAACGTCCGCCTTCGAGACTTCACTGCGCGGCTCGTTCTTCTTCGACAATGGAGTTGAGAGCCGCCGACATCTTACGGACACGGGCGGTGTACGTTTCCTTCCATCCGTCTGTCTTTCCACGCAGTAGAGTCCTTTTCATCGGCCACAATGGTTACCGCTCGTCCACTTTCAGGCGTCTTTTTTCCTGTCGCTCTCCCCTCCTTCTTTTTCTTCTCCTTGTCAAGCTTCGCGCTCGAAACTTTTCCTTCCTCCCTATTGGTTGCCTGCTGTTGACGCAACCTCTGACGTCGTTCCTCCGCTCTCTCTGACTGAATAAACGATCGTGTCCCGAAATGCCCGATTCCACTGTCGTGATTTACGATGTTCGACGATTTCCGTGACACTTGATTTTTTTTGCGGGGCAGTTTTAGAGTGGAGCTCCTGCCATCAACCCGGTAACTTCCCTTTTGGAGTCCCTTGCCGTTATGATTTTTTTTTCAACGATGATGTTGGCGTCAGAGAATTCACTAAAGATGTCCTGTGTGTGCGCAGAAGATGACTCTACCATGTGTAATCAGGATGGAGGTCTTTTACGACCAAACTTCAGTGGACTCCGACGAGTATCATTTGCCGATTCTGGACTCGTCGTCGTGTAATCCGAGTTGACCAATGTCGCGATTATCAACATTTCTTGGGAAGCTAAGTAATGAACGTTGATTGCAATAATGTTTCAACAGGCTTTAGTTTTATCCCGCTCATGCTCCTGCAAAATATGCTTCCTCCTCTGTGCTTAACTGCATTCTAGAAGCTATCTCACTCCCGAGGCCATTCCTCACTCATCTGAAGAATTTAGCATATGCTAATTTTTTTTGGAACGTTTCTTCCTTTGCTAGCAGTTATGGAATGCCTCATGGCCCCAACCGTAACAAGAAAATTTCTCACTGGTCTAGCTTAGGCTCGTTAGTGGTTCTTTGGAAGTGCTTAGTCCTTCATTTTCCCTATTATTTGGGTTTCTCCAGGTAATCACGAGCAGAACTACGCGATCTGTATTAGTTCTGAAGCTACTGTTTTTGTCGTCTAGGATTTCCCACAGGCTATGCCGTCTGTAATTACTATCACTACTTCCATGTATTCGTCGCAATCACTTCATGGACGATAATGACTTTCCCTGCCTTCAAGCCATTTTTCGAATCGATCTTCCCTTAATCGCCCTTGAACTGCTCTTCATAACCCTTTTTATCTTTTGCTTAACTATTCTTTTTATTTAATCTTTTTGATTTTTTTGTTTCATTTATTTCTTTTTATTTAATCTTTTTGATTTTTTTGTTTCATTTATTTCTTTTTATTTAATCTTTTTGATTTTTTTGTTTCATTTATTTCTTTTTATTTAATTTTTTTCTTTAGGATTCCTCGCCCACCTCATCACTCCCCCTTTCCTTTTTGTCATCATTCATTGCTTAGTCCCCCTTCTTATTGTGTTTAGTCTTACTTCTTGTATGTGTAGTTTCTGTACCCTTTGAACATGTTATTCGTCCTGTGTGAGCTTTGGTCGAGGTAAGCTAGCTCTGTTATTCTTTTATTTCTTTTTTTTCCTTATTCTGTATTTATTTATTGGCCTAACACTCTTTTAAGAGTGAAGGCCTTTGTTTTCGTTTCAGAAACTCACAATTTTTTTTTTTTGCTGAAATCGACTTAAAAAATCATGATTCGTAAAGATATGTTGAAATTTTGAATAAAAAAGTTTTCATCTGTACATATGTATTGTTGCGTGCCACTTGATGACAAGCACAGTCTTCAAACTACGAAGGGTCGAGGAGGAGGATGGGTCTTATAGACTAATTAAGGATCTAGTCGAATTCTAACCTTATTAAATATCATAAAATTCTAAAGGCCAACAAATAAAATTAGGTTTTATATTATACACCCTTGGACTAAAAGAGCTTTAATTGTATTTAGTCTTTGAAATTAAATTCTTTATTTTTAATAGTGAAGTTTTTCAAAAAAGAGATTCTAATTTGGATTAAAGTATTAAACAATGCGCAGACGCCAAGTAAAAAAAGTTTTTCTTTATTACACCTTTTGTAGTGAAATAAGGAGAAAAATATAGATTGATACAAGAGCTGATAAATTATCCCTCTCGACGATACAAAGGCGACATAATCATCGGCAACGAAGTACAACGTCTTCAGGAAGGCATTCGGATCACAACTCTCAAAATTACTTGGAAATAAAAAACAACATGAGATTAAAATGGAATAGTAAGAATTAAAGAGTAAAAAAAATATATACATATAAGTAATGATTATTATTTGTTAGGCTCAACGAAGAAATGTTCGAAACTCTCGCTCAGGTACTGGAAGTGAAAATCCAGAATATAGTTGGAAGTCTTTTGCAGATTGACGAAACCAGGAACGCACGGTTTTTCAGCACTGGACGGATATCAGTCAATCACACTCCAGCCAGCTGACTTGAATACGAGCTGATTTCTCAAAGTGGAGAGGCATGGTAGAAGAAAAGATTCAATTAAATTAGAAAAAGAAATGATAAACCAAATAAAAAAAAATAAAAAAAAATTAAATACATAAATAGATATAAAAAGTATACAGAACTCAAATTAGAACAGGTCGCTTACCACTCTAGGACCAGGGACAACAGAAAATACGTAGTGCGCGGACAAGCACGGCACAACAACAAATACCAACGCAACACAAAACAGTAGGAAAGGGAAAACCACAAATCTGGTCAACAAGCAGTGGGTACACAGAAAGGAAGTAGCTCAATCTGCAAAGAGATAAAGAAGAAATTACAAAAAAAGAAAATACAGAAGAGAAAAGGGAAAAATCAAATGAAAACTGTGAAGCTACAGGAAAAAAAAAAAGATATACAAAAAGAACTGAACAATTGACAATTAAGCAGAAGTATTAAATGTTGGGTCGCAGAACGTTATGATAGGACAACTTGTGTGAGAGATCCAATAGAACTAATTCAGCAAGAAGAAAAGAACGCATGGAATGGCTTCTTCAGCAAACTGAACCGAACAAACGAGAAGTCTGTGTTGCGGTAAATAAATCCATCAAGGCGAGTTGTCCCCCGAAGCGAATACATTATCGACTGTACGTATATCTTCGTCAAATAAATGATACTTTTGCGATGATCAACAAGAACTTCATTGTTAGAAGTGGTTAACGGAACGGGTAGCTGTGAAATGAGAAAAATTCCGAAAGATAGTTAATGGTTCAAAGTACGTTTACGAGATAACTTGCCATGATGAATGGCTGCTTCCGCGCTAACTAGGCAGTCAGCGTAATCTAAGCTCGTTAACATCTAGTAGGGCTTATGGTTTTCGATTAGCTATTGATCTCCGACGGGCTACCAACGGCTACCGCAGCTCGGTCATAAGGGACCTCCATATCCTTAACTGTAAACGTTGGCTTCCAATCTTAGGTATAAGCAGGCTCACAATAGCTTAAAAGCCAAGAGGCGATCTCTAGCCTACAGGCGGTCATTATACTTAGAACATGCCGTCTACCTCCTTAACTCAACGAAGGCTAGACGGCACCTTCTTAACTCCGCGATGGTGTGGCAAAATCCAACTTTTTTTGAAGCCCAAAAAACACAAACGATTCAGCATACACTGCGCGTGAGAAAGAGGCGCGAACATTTCAAGATGAAAAACCTTAAAGAAATAAATAATTAAAAACCTCTAAACAATGAAACCAGTGAGCAAATTTCACAAAGCCAACAATGCTTTTTAAATAAATATCTTTTTAACGAAAAAGTAAAATTTAAGATAAATAAAAAAAGATATTTTTGAATAGATTTAAATCGTATAAAAAAAATAACTCGACTAAATAATTTAATGAAGATATCCTTAAAATTCCCAAGTATGTTCCTTAAGAATTAATTAAAACTTTACGTAAAGCATCGCTAAACAGAAATAAATTGTTTATACAAAAAAATGAATGAGTCTGGATAAGCTATCATTAGAACTCATGAGTGCACGACCTAGAGAAGGAAGAAAGAAATTATCCCGATTAACCAACCATTATTAGGATAACGCATACTTATGTTAACCGTAAAATAAGTTGAAACAATAAAATCAAATATTCGATAATTTGTCTGGCCAGACAGAAATGAAGATAAACCTCTTAAATGGTGTATCAACCACTCGGGTAAGTATGGTTTCCAATAGCAAATCCCAACGAACAGAATGCATCGTGTGAGCTGTTTTTCATTTATTCAATACGGGAGGGGGCCACGGTAACCTCCATAAAAAAAAAATATTCTCCTTACATGAAAGAGCAGAATCTATATAAAATTGAAGAAGTAGGCAGGGCAGGAGATAGATCGGATGATAAGAAACCGACTGTGGGGAATCAGAGTGGGGGGCAGTTTCAACTCAAAATAAACCTCCAATGACACGAAGACCGCGACCCCGATCTACTCGTGAAAAGTAAGATCAAACAGTACAAACGTACCCGAATTGTGACAGAAACTAAGCTCTTACGGGACAATAAAGGCTTTCAAGAAAAAAGATTTTACTTTTAAACGGTACCCAAAAAGGACCGTAATAGTATGTATGTATGTATGTATGTGACAAATTTTTTGCAGCTAACTCCTTTGAAACAGCAAAGAGCCGAACCAATTAAAAATCATACATATTTAGAGGGTTCCTTAAATTGTGCCTTAGCGTATATTTTATGTCAATTGGGTAAGCCTTTTTCGAGATATTAATTATTTTCTAAAAATTAAAAAATGGCCCTGGCGTTCAAATGAGCGAACCAAACTCGTTTTTACGTACTCCTCTCCTTAAGGCGATTTTTTTTAAATGACTTGTTTGGCTGTGATGAGCCGTTTTGGAGTTATTTATTGGAGCTATCCCCTTCCCCAAGACCCCCCCCCCCGGCAATTTTTTATTTTTTTTTTATTTTTTTTTTATTTATTTTTTATTTTTTTTTTATTTTTTTTATAAATTCAGACAGTGGGGTTCTTAAACTATACATTGACCATTTTTTATGGAAATGGGCCAAGCCTTTTTAGAGAAATTATTATTATTTTTTTTTTAATGAAGAAATGGCAGAAACATTCATTTCATAGCTCCAAACACAATATAAACGGCATGAAGAGCTTCCTCTTATTGAAAAATACAATTTTCTTTTTGACCTAGAATACGTCTTACGTTTCCATACTGGGATTCAATGCTTAAATCGTGAATGTCGTGATAAGTGTTGATCACGAAGACCTTAATAAAGTCAAAACTATTAATGATAGAAAAATGAATGATATTGCATTCGATAGTATATAAAACAAAGCATGCTTTAGACTTTGACCGACTTCATGCTGATGTCATCGGCTGAAGCAATCGCAGTACAAAGTTGAGTCAGAAAATCTGCTCTCTGGGGGAGATTAATTTAGTATAGCACGACATTTTAGGTGTCATTTGCTTTATCTTTTTGCACTTTATAAACCAGCTTAATAATTAAACCTCAGTATTTAATAGTACCTAAGATATCGGCCTTCGAATTGTGGAAATTTTAGAAAAATTATAGAATTTCTAAGTTTTGGCTTAATAAACGCCAGAAAAATTATAGAAAACGTCTAATTTAATTAATTTAATTAATTTAATAGTAGTTAATCGCTTGCTTCAATAAGACTTTAGTAATTTAATATGAAAATCTAATAGATGCTTACACAAAACGCTTCAGCAATTGAGGCTCACTTCGTTTAACATTATGTGAGAATTCTTACAAATTAAAGAACTTTTATTTTTTTAAGTGTATGAGGAATAACTTCACTCTCCATTTACCTTTCATTCTTCAAGTTTATTCTTTTAAATTCTCTCTATACGTTAGCCTATTTAAATAGTAATTTACAATTTAGTTTTCATATTTATTTATTTACTCTTAAGTGTTTTAAAATGTGGGTAATTCTGTATATCCATGTACGATGCTATAACAAGAAAATTTGCTCCCTTTATCCGCTTTGGCGGTAAAATCATTCTTGTTGTATCTTATACTCACATTTGTCCGCTATGTAATGCACTATTCATTTTTCGATATAGTCCCCATCACTTTCCATGCATTGCGCCAACGCGTGATTAGTTGGGTCAACCCGTCGGAGAGGAATTCCGGAGTTGTTGTCGACACCAGGATTGAATGGCAGCTTTGGACCCTTTTCTGGAGTACGATAACGTCCGCCCGCACACGAGTCACGACACACCAGAGGCGTTGCAGCGCCTACAGTTCAAAGATGAAAAATTGCAGTTCAAAAATGAAAGACTTTGCACATTGCGACTTTCACCACTTCCCAAAGAAGAAAGAGCCCCTTAAGGGACATGGGTTGGTTCTGACGGCGATGTAAACGCTGCCATTCAATCCTGGTGTTGACAACAACTCCGTAATTCCACCAATGGGTTCACCCAACTAGTCACGCGTTGGCGCAATGCGTGGAAAGGGATGGGGACTATGTCGAAAAGTGAATAGTGCATTACATAGAGGACAAATGTGAGTATAAGATACAAAAAGAATTTTGAAAATCGGTTAACAAATAAAAAAGTTACATCCATGGAGACTTATTTATCAATCGCCCCTCGTATTAATTCTTTTTTTCTTTACTATTTATTCATTCATATCGGAGATAATGGCGTGAAAGAAACCCTCCTAGACCAGTTTCCAATTATTATTGATATTTGTGTTGTTAAAGCTTTGTACAATGGTGTAGTGAGATCTATACTAGGAAGTGTTTACTCTGAGTGGCCAGATTATTATGACCACCTGATGTTTGTAGGCAATTAGCTATGATTTCGCGCTGAAGTTGCTAAAAAGCCGGACTAGTGTAAATAGGCAAGCAGGTTGTTTACCATGACATTGGAAGTGATTTGTTTCAGAAGGTTATAGGTTAACGACGCGATTTAGCAGCCTTTGATGATTGTTGGCGCTTGGAGCCATGAAGCTATTATTGGCGAAACGGCTGTATTCGTTAAATGTTCAAGAGCAGCTGCTGTTAAATTGTTACAGACTGGACTATCTGCCGGAAAACTGGGTCTGAACGTGCCAGTTATGGCCGTCAATGTTCGGGCAGAAAGGAGAGTGGCAAGATTGGTACAAGACAACAGAAGGACAAGCGTATCAAATTATTGCAGATCTTTATCAGGGATCCGCTCAAATGATCTCTGAAAGCACCGTTCGCCATACACTGCATAGTTTGGAATGGGTTATGGTCATAATCCCGACAGCCACAATCCCGACACCCAGAATCCTGACAGCCACGATCCCGACAAGCCATAATCCCGACGAGCCATAATCCCGACAAGCCAAAATCCCGACAAGCCAAAATCCCGACAAGCCATGTATTCCCGACAGGTTATAATCTGTTATCCCATTTATTTCTATTATGTTTTATGGGAGTGCTCTTGTATGCGAATTTGGACTGTAACATTTTTTTTCAGTAATTCTGTCATTTTGATTCTGTATGTAGGAGAATGTATAACTTATCCATCTCAGCTTTTAAGATGTCAAATGATGCTGGAATTTCGTTAGCTGGGACAAACGCCAGCGCAAATAAATAACGTAACAATAAGCTGAATTGTTCATCGTTTCCGTAACGAACTGATCATCCGCAAGCTTGTGTTTTTCGCCAGCCGCAATGCGCGAAAAGAAAAAAACAAGCTTTGCTGAAAGAAAACAAGCGTTGGATTTTGGCTTGTCGGGATTGTGGCTGTCGGGATTTTGGGTGTCGAGATTGTGGCTGTCGGGATTATGGCCCGCACCCCAATTACATGCATTGTAGTTTAACTAATTTGGCAATGGGCAAGATTGGGGATGGATGAATATAAAAACATTTGCTAAGTGAGTCGTAAGGTCCTGGACAGTAATGTTTGTTAAGCGATCTCGTTTCATTAACGATGTTAAATATGAATGTGAATTAGTATGCCAACTTTATAATCAGTGAAAATTGTTGTTTTGCAGTTAATTGTAGCGACCATTTATCTAAGCTGAGACATATGCATTTATATTTTTGACAAGTTTAATTGAACTATCTGTTTCCCCACACACTCCCGACTCATTTCACCGCAATGATAACTTTGAAAATTTCTCGGAATAATATTTAAAGCAATCTAAAGGTATCTTTTAATATATCTATCGAATTATTATCTATTTTTATTTAAGCTAAATTGTCCCTCCCTATCTCTGCGTCTCCCCCCCCCCCTCTCCCACTGTGGAAAATTAAGGTGTGTTTCGGATCAAAAATCGATAACTTTTTTGTTGCTAAAGAAAGAGTGTTAACAAAAATTTTTAAAAATAAATAAAAGTCAAAAATTTCAAAATTGGTATTTATTTTATTTTAACTAAAAATATTACTTTCAAAATGTATGAAAAAACCTTAAACTAGCTTAGAAAACGAAGAAAAATACACGAAATGCTTACCTAATTAAAAAAATATTTTGAATAGTTGGTTAATAACTTTTTTAAGCATTTGTTTCTATAGGTACATTAAAGGTACTATATTATACTTGATGACCTTCAGGTTCTGAAATCAGTTCGTTGACTTTCAAAAGCTGCAGAGTATTTGTTATACGGTTTCCTAATGCTTTCAAATGAACATCAACAACACAACAATTAAAATTCTTTCAAATGAATATCAACAATGATTTGAGTTAATTTGATATTTATTATTTAAAAAAAACAATAAAAAAGGCAATGCTACATGCGTTGACAAATATGGTGCACAACCTGTTCCTTAATGCTACCTTTTTTGAAACGCTTTTTACCTGTGTTATCGTGAACAAATACGCAAACAAAATATATTGTGCACATCTAGAGCACAGGAACTTTCCAACTATATAAGTTTCATGCATATTCCTCCACGTTAACACAGGTAAAAGTGCATAATAAAAAATGTGTTGTCGTATTTATATATAGATTTCAAATTGTCAAATCCAGGGGACCTTTTCACGCGTGGGAGGTCACATTTGGTGCCGTGATCAGGATTCGATAATCCGGAATTGCCGGACGATAGAAGGTCTAGCAGCGCTATGGTTAAAAGGTCACGTTTCGAATTGGTGCAGAGCTCCAATTATCATTGATAAGTAGTAGAGCTTTGCTATTGATAATATAGAATCATTGCAGGTATTTGAGAACAAAATGATATCCGCAGGTAAAAGGAGCAGACACAGAGCCTTTTATACAATTTACGTTTTTGTACAAAGGACTACAAAATACATATTGTTATTCAATAAAAGCACTGTCTGCTGCAATGACAGCCTCCACACGCTGCAGGAACCGTGTGGCAGGCAGTAATGAGGTGGGTGTTCTGGATTTCTGCCATTGCCTCTACAATAGCTGGTCTGAGAGCTTTAATGGTGTTGTGTGGATGTTTGTTGGACTCCATCTCAATGACACCCCAGACGTAATAGTCCAAATGATTGATATCAGGAGAGATGGGGGGGGGAATGCGCTTGGCACTGTCCAGTCGATTCTTCTTGGTTGTCTCGTATATGAACTCTCCCCTCTGAACGACTTGAAATGGAGGTCCTCAGGCACCACACTTCGAATGGTCACCTCATTAACCTGCAGCTCCCTCCCAAGTGCTCTTATGAACTTCCCAGGGTTCTCATCAATTGCAGCTTGGACAGAACAGATGAATTCCAGCATCCTGATACGGTTCGAGCACACACAATGTCATTTCATCTGTGAAACGGTTGGCACATCACCACTGGGAACGTCCAGTTCTCCCCGAACTTTGAACACAAAAGAACGGATGACTTTCAGGAATGCAGCAATCTTGGAGTCGAAGTGTTTTGCAGCCAATGATGACAGAATGTCACTTCATTTGCTGGGTTATCTTTAGATCCGCCATGTTTATCTGCCTCGTTTCGGAATTGTTAAACAATATGACGTATTGACCATTACGTCATACTCACGTGTTCTCAAATACCTGCCACAACCTATATTATATTTTAGTATTAAATAAGATGCCTCCCTCGAAAGGAGTTGAAGGATTGAGCCCTCCCATTCTTGCGCAGGATACACAAGAGCCAGTCCCAATATTTTCAGGTGATAAAAACAGTATTAGCATCTCGGCGTTCCTGGGAATTATTGATAGCGTTGGTGAGGTGGTTTCATTGACTAGTCTAGTGAAGCTAACCATCAAAAAGGCAAAACTTAAAGGGAATGCTGCCCAGAAAGTAGCAAAATTTGAACTCTTCGATATTGAAAGTTTCACTTATTTGCGAGAAAGACTGACCAGAAGTTTTGGCAAAGTGAAATTGGAGCGTGATTACTTCAATGAATTACATTATGTTATTTAAAAACGAAAAGAAACAATTATATAGTTCACTATGGACCGATTCGTCAGTGCCAATCCTAAATGGACAACGAGTCGGGAAGCCATACTCTTAAAACGTTTCAGGAGCACTGTACTACTTGTTCATTGCAAGGTTGCCAATCCGAAGACATATAGAGAGGCTATTAATTCACCTTAGAGTTTGAGGAAATAGAGCATAAGACCCCGAGCGAAACAAGCATTGTAAAACTTAACCATCATCTTGCATCATTGGAAAATACCCAGCTAGGAACAAAGTTCAGCCATAAAGGGGTAGGGATTAAAGGGCTTCCCTACCAGAACTTTAAGCCAAAGCTGGAATGTGAGTTCAAGGCCGAATAAGGGCAGTTGAAACAACTGGTCGAAAGCTTGAGCTTAACTGTCAATAAACTCTGACGATGAAAGAAGGTGAATGTAGTGCCAAGTCAAGTGCGGATAACTTCTTTCGATGTGGTCAACGGTGCCTCTCTGCCTGGTCTTGTCCTCAGAACAGATTTTCTGATAAGAAAACTTCCATGAATATTATGGGAAAAAAACAATTCAATCACAATTAATTGTGGTGAGGATAATTTATACCAAGTTATTGTGATAATCCAGGGGATACCGTTTAACATGCTGGTAAATACAGCCTCTCAGGTATTTTTTATTGATGCTACAGCATGTAAACAGAACCCTCACATAGAACTTTATGAGGTTGACATGGCCGTTAAAGGGGTCATTGACATATGCGTCCATGCCAAAAATGGTACTAGATTGGACATAAATTTTCAAGGGAAGATAATGAAACAAAAAGCATTCTTTACGCATATGTTCGAGGACAGGCCCTATGACGGTATATTGGGAATTGACATTCTCAGGAGCCTGCCATTTCAATGTGCTACAATTATGTCAGTTGATAAATCATCACAGATGGTTCACACAGTTGACTGGAGTTTTATGTCGATAGAAAAAAAAGCCAGAAAGCAGCACAATCACAGAATGGGACTCAAGGATCCTACTTTATAATAAAGTCGTTTGCACCATGGCTAGTAAGCTATGCTGCGATAAAGTATAATAGTGGGAAGGAAAGACATTAGGTACGCTATTTTGGTCCATGTGTGGTGCTGTCATACCTTAAGAACAGTTGCTATATGGTACAAAGTATCAGATAGAGGGATGGTTCAGGGCAATCAGATGAATTTGATAGATTTGAACAATCATACAAAGAGTGTTCAAATGTAAAAGTACAAAACGTCGTAAAAACCAAACCAGTTGGAATTTCACTATATCGCTTTGGATAATGTAGTGCGACATCTAGGGAAGAGAACATAGTGTCCGGCGTGGTTGTGCGCATGTGCGAGCACCTCTCACATGACGCAGGAGAGAATCAAGCAGTTGTGATTCCGTCTAATTGAATTCCTCATCAAATTCCTCGAGAACGGAAAAACAGCGACGTGTTCTGCGAGACACTCCACAGCCTATGCAAGTCCAGCAACAGCAAACGGCCTGAACTGCTCATGAAGGAGGTGATTGGGTTCCACGATAACGCTTGTCCACATGTCACTAAGATCACAAAAAAGTGTACTGGACATGTTCAAATGGGAGCAGCTTCAGCATCTGCCCTACAGCTCATCGCCATCCACCTTTTGTCTGTTTGGTTCGCTAAAAAAACATCTCAAAAGGAAGTGCTTCAACTCGGACAAAAATTTGAAGAACACAATGGAGGACTGGCTGCTGTCACAGCCACAGCAATTCTGGGAACAGGGAATCCTCTGGCTTGTGAAACAATAGGATAATTGTGTTCAGGCATATGGTGATTACTTTGAATAAAGAAATCGATTATACCTAGTGTTGTTTCATATCATTTCATTTGAATACCCCTCGTAGATTGTTGGGGTGGAAAATAAGCATATTGTAGGTAATAGCTGGCTTGGGACACTTTATTTTTCTATATTGTATTTAGTGTGTGTTTATGCAAATTTTCGTAATAGTCTTGTGTTTGATCCATGAACTATTCACGAATGCCATTCTGGTTGCTAATTTTAAAAAGGGGCATATGTGACATGCTATGTCAGGGAGATTTTCATTTTTATTAGTAATTTGTGTGGGCCTCAAATTAGTTTTTTAATTCTGATGTTAAGCTTATAAATATGAAAAAAATTATTTTTCGTGTTATTATAATCTCTACTGTATTGAATTTTGTTTTTGTCTATATTTATAAGTTCATTGTTTCTATTAGCACCCGTAGAAATGTGACACTCATTTACAGCGTGTAGTTTTAGTTAGTTAGTTAGTTTTAGTTAATAGGATGCAATATATCCATCCATGGCTTTGTATGGCCAGAAGCTAACGAATTAGGTGCCTGGATGGCTTTGGATGGGTTGAGGATTGCTGCAAGATGATCACAGCAGCTAAGGGCGACGGCTTTACATGCCTTCCGAAGTATGGTGGAGTAAAGATCATACATTGCTGATGGTCACCCATCGAGTCACTAGCCGTGCCTGGTAAAGATGCGGAAAATCGAAAATTTTTGAATAAAACCGATGGGTGAAGAGATTATTGTGCATTCCATACAAGAAAACCGTACTGCATGGGTCGTTAACATGGAGCTTGTCTAAAGATACTGCTTAGTCCATGGTGTTTTTGCACTCTTTTATGATTGGTAATTGTTTTCAAACTTCTAAGATAATAACCTCAAGGAATTACGCAGGCCTGCAATGAAAAAATTACAAGGGAAATGTATATTTTGGTGCTCATTTCCAAAAAATAATGAAAAATTTCTATCACGTCAGGATTTCTTGAAAAATTTAATTTTACCTTTATGTAAGTTCCTTAATAAAGACAAATTAAAATAGTATATTGGTTATTTTCTTCTAGAAACTGCACCATAATTTCATGTAAAAAGTTTAAACTCAAGGCGACGTTTTGTTTTTCTCTTGACCAGAGACAGCTCATGCGATCTGGCAACAGTGGTTTTCATCCATTTTAAACCTACAAAAAATAAATACTAATCACCGATTGCTGAAAAAATCAATTTGCCTCAACAAAAATCGATTATAATTATGTTACATAGATTTAAATGGATAAAAATCACTGTTGCCAGATAGTACATGCAAAATTGTTCGCGAGAATTCATTTTCAAATAGGATTTTAGCAAAAATTTCGATATCGATTTTACAAAAACTCCTGACATGATGGGAAAAAATGAAGATCATTTTCGAAATCAGCACACAAAATAATATAAAAATCAGCGAAAACTTTTATTTTTCAAAAAATTCAATTTCGCAGGCCTGTTTTATCAATAGAGATTGTGACTTCTAAGATAAATGCTGGAATATCGTTGCTACTAATGGTTTGGCCCTGAATTTAAGGCATTTTGTGGCAAATGAATGTTGAGTCACGAGTAAGAAGTCAACTTGGGGATTAGCCGAAGTCTAGAATTCTTAGAAACAATTATGGCTTATTTTCAAAGCCGAATTTAGGTAATATGGCCACAGCCTAGCAAGCGAGGCAAGAGAGGGAGATCGTTATACCCCGTCCGCACTGCAAAAAATAAGCTAGCCTAAGTTGATAAGCTAGCTTAAACTGCAGTGCGAACGATTCTAGCTTTTGTTGGGCTAGCCCAGATTCTGATAAGCTAGCTTATGATGGGCTAGATTTTTAAACTAGCTTATCCAGTTGAGCCACAAACGCACTGCATCATGGGATACGTTTTTTCCCATGATTCCGTAGTTTTGGAGCATTTCGCTTGCTTGGCTTGACCTAGGTTATAAGATCGTGCTACTTTGTAATTTATAAGGCTGCACCAACACCAATAAGTATAGAAAAAAACGGAAAAAAAAGAAAACGGGACAACGGAGGAAGTTCACATTTTGATAGAGATTTGGGGCGAAAATATCGACGACCTGCGACGAACTCTAGGCTAGTTTTAGAGCACTTCAGTGCGAACGACCTAGTCTACAACTTAAGCCATGATATCTAGCTTATCGAATAATCTAGCTCAACAATAAGCTAGCCCAGCAGTGCGGACGAGGTATTACTAGCGAATTTGGTCGGCGTAAAAAGCTGAAGTCGCGAGATTGGAGCGCTGCGAGAGGGCGTTGCGCTGATGGAAGTGATGGAACGAGAGCGAGCGAGAAAAAGGGGATTAGACCCGGGAGTTTCAAAGCGTACGGACGGGAAAAGTAAATGTGTTTTGGTACTGCCGCGTCTCCAGCTAATAATTCAGCTGAAGACACAGGTGAGGCAGAGTTTCCGGATAAATATAGAGGTTATTTAACGATACTGGTGTATCATGCCACCCCTTTAAGAGGGTGGCATTTTCCTTTAATAAAATAAATTATCTTTATCGAATTCAATCTACCCTGTCCAGATTTTTATGCTCACACGCATTCCACTGCATTAATCTAAATCTATACGTGATAGGGTAGATTTTGATAGAAGATTTTATTAAATTTCTGGTAATAGAGCATAGTTAGAACGCGTACCTTTGGGATAGGCCTAGCACAGTTTCCATTGCTACAGAAATTTTTTTATTAAATTTCTGGTAGTCCGAGCGTGGAGAGAACACGTGCCTCTAGGGTGAGCTTAGCATCGTTTCCATTGCTACAGAAAATTTCTTATTTATTAAATTTCTGGTAATAGCGCGTGGAGAGAACGCGTACCTTTGGGATAGGCCTACCACAGTTTCCATTGCTACAGAGTTTTTGTATTAAATTTCTGGTAGTTTCAGCGTGGAGAGAACACGTGCCTCTAGGGTGAGCGAAATAAACTTTTGATTAAGCATGGTGGAAGGAAGAGTAAGCGACGGGCTTCATCTCCTCAATTCAAAACAGCTGGAAGTGCTCTTCCGAGTGACGGCAAGTATCAGCTACGTTCCTGGCCAAATCGAGGTGCGTCTTTTGGTGTCCCTGCAACTACGTTACTGCGTAAAGGTTCAAGGGGTAACCTCCTTCTCCGACATTTTTCCCAAAGAGATTGCGAGCTGCTATAAGGAGCAGAGCCAGCCACGTCAGGAAACCATTATTGCCCCATGGGGTTTACTACATATTTCCGAGAAGGCCTCGGCTGCGTGAACCCGGCTCCATAAGACGTAAGTCTAATTCCTTTTCCTCTGGCAATAAAAGCTCGTGCAAGTTCCACCAACGCCTAGCAGACTGGCAAAACATTAACATAGTTCTTTATGCTAATATATAGGTGTGCTCGAAGACAAACGCATCAGCGTCGATGCGATCCATGTGAAGTCAGCGAGGCAGCCTTGTTTTATGTTATATGGATTTAGTTGAAGTTCCCGTCAAGATTGCGGTCTCAATATTATTATTATTTTTATGGAACTGTAGATTGTTATAGATTAACATTCAATAGTAATCCATTCTTTGTTTACTCCTTAAATTTATTTAACGATACTGGTGTATCATGCTGCCCCTTTAAGAGGGTGGCATTTATCTTTAATAAAATAAATTATCTATATCGAATTCAATCTACCCGGTCCAGATTTTTATGCTCACACGCATTCCACTGCATTAATCTAAACCTAATCGTGACAAATATACACAGCTAAAAGCAATGGAAGATATTCAAACACAACGCTATATACTATTGAGTAACAGACAATATTAAAATAAAGTTTGTCAGAATCTGAAAAGTGCCGCATATGCTTAGTGAAATCAGTCTACTGTAATTAATTTTAAAATTAAATAAACAGTTTCTGAGCTGTAAAAAAAGCAATGTAATTGGAAAAGAACTTTTGTTAAGCTTAAACTTGGAATTGTAATGACGTTATAAATATCAGAGATATAATTGCATGTCTACTAGCTATTGCAATGTAGATCTTTCAGCAACAATGGTTGCTTTGCAATTGTTTATGGCACACAAAATATAAGTGAGCTGCTTTAGATGTTGTCATTATGTATAAATGAAAATTTTGAATGGGAGATCAGTAGTTAATGGTTATGTTTTCTTAAAAGCAAATTATGTGATTGTAACATGGAGCAACTGATTGTGGAAAAGAACATCCATTGCCGAGCTTACCTATAGTTTATGGTATCTTGCGTTCACTGCAGCTCATGTTTATCTGATTAGAGAGAGCATTAGTGGGTTCTCAATGATGGCAAAAGTGGATTCTTAGAGGGTGACGTAATTAATTGCTACATGAACAACTGCGTGAAACTATAAATAGGGTTTGGTTTAGAGGTTAAGGTGTCCCTCCTCGAGTTGGTAATAAAATGGACACATGAAGTGTTCTTGCATCAAATGCAATATTTTATGGAGTCCATGGCTGTTGAGTGCCGTGCATGAGTCATGCTCAATTATATGCGTCGTAGTTTAGCTGATTTATCAATGCGAAAGGTAATGGATAAATGAACATAATAAGAGTTGCAAAGTGAGTCATGAAAAGGTCCCCAGTTGCACCAAATGTGACCTTTGTTGCGTGCTAATTGATGACACGGACAGTCTTTAAAAGTGGGGCTAATTTGGGGGGCAAAGGCCTTATATATTTAGAGAATTGGCCAAGCCGTTCTCTTCTTCTAAAACGCTCTTACACTGTGAAATATTAATATCAAACGATTACTGTCTGAATTAAAAACTTTAAAATAATTAACCAGGGGCAATGAGAACCCTCCCCTTGTTAATCTCTTTAATAGCTAACTTTTTATTATTATTATCCCTAGTTTTTTATCAAGGCTGGTTACATAAAACAACGCAAGCACTTCAAGCAAAAATTGTAAGTTTTATTACACCCTCAGAGTGGAATTAAGCAAAAGTGAATTCAATTACAAATGGAATCTAGACATCCTTTCCAATGATACAATAAAGAAGTAGGTACTGGAGTGGATTGTAATCTTCAGGGCTTACAAACTCAGTTCTAAATTTTTCCAAGGGCAGGTGGAAATTTTATGGAAGAACCAGGAAACAAATCTCAAATTCTGCTTGGGAATAAAAAGCAGTATTAAAACAAAATCACTAATAAGCATCTTTACAAAATTGAAGATGCGGTAAAATATTTCGATTAGGCTCTGCAAGTGGAATGGCGTTAGAACTTGACCCAGCCCAAAGTGTGTGAAATAGTGGAAAAACGTAATTCTTTTTGAGTATTGGAGATGATGGAACGATGAGCTATTCCTATAGCTGGATACAGAAACCAGGAGCCAAAACTTCAGTAGCAGACACTAGATCTCACATTAGATCTTGGGGCGGTATGGCGCACGGAAAAGAAAAGGTACAAGTACGAGAAAGTTGAAAGAACGGAAAATGAATTGGCGGTAAAAGGAAAAAAAATCAATAAATAAAACAACCAAAAATATTACAGATTATAAAAATTATAAAAACTTAAATTACAAACAGGTATCTTACCTCTCAGATACCACAGACCAAAATAAAACGCGAGTCACGGGGACACGGGACGACATGGACAAGAAACAACACATGTAACGAAGGGAAAGGGAGGAAAAATTACTCAACAAGGTGATGTACAGAAAGCTACGGAAAGGAGGTAGACTAACCTGAAAAAGGAAAAAAAATTTCAAATCATAAAGAAAAGCGGATAAGGCAAAAATGGATAAAACAGAAAAGATAATAAAATAAAAGCTTGGATTTAAACAAAAAAATCGGGTAATAGCAATATGTAAGTCATGAGGGGCTGAATAACAGAAGCTCAAAATAACCAAGCACTGCGACGAAAAAACATCTAAACTTCAGTTCGAAGCATTAACTACACAGGCAGTACAATGGAGTCAACAAAATCATCTGAAGTGGAAAACCAAATGTCCGTGAGGTGTGGAACACATTAAGGACAGCAAGCTTAGATCATCGAGGACAGATGACGTTTGCTGCAAGCTAAAGGCACGGCAAGCTCAAAAAAATGCAACTACCAACAAAATGGTAACAATTCTTACTGGAATATGTGGATTCTAGCTAAGGCGATTACCCACTCTGATGAATCTAAACCAACGAATGCTGGTGAGCATGCTGAACGTATTACCGTTCGATTTGGCCTCCGGTTTTCCGAATAGACTAGACCACATTCGGTCTATAATCAATGAACGAAGGATCACCGAAGGCTGCAGAATCATGGACGCAAGAGACCTCCATTCCCACTACAACAGGCGTCGGCTTCACTGTCGCAAAACAAACGAGGATCGCTGTGTCCAAAGACAATGACGAGCATAACTTGAAGGCTCCAAGTGGAACTCAGTTATCCCGACAGCAACTGATCGTTATCTAACTTTTTTAGCAATAACCAAAAAGGAGACCAACATTCTCCGCGCACGAGGTAGTGATCCGAACATTCCACAGAATAATTAACTCTGAAGTAGAAGATAATTAAGACTGCATTTTAACAATGGAGCTAGCGGATAAATCGAACAAATCCAAGAATACTTGAGACAGAGAAAGAAGACTCCACTTGTACACAAGAACATGTTCATTTCTTGTGCATCAACATGTTCTTGTGGATAAGTGGAGTCTCCTTTCTCTCTCTCAAGTATTCTAGCATCCACAGATTCGTAAGGTCAGTTTTTAATTTATTCTTTAGCTTAAATCCAATAATGTTTTCTAAAATAAATATATTTTTGACATAAGGAAGATAAAATATTTGAGCTAAGCTAAAAGTGAATATCTGAAATAAAATACGCAAAAGTAAAAAAAAACTTGATTAAACCGTGTCTCAATCAATATTAACCTAAAATCTTATGAACTTTTCAAAGCCACTAGTTTAAAAATGGCTAAGAAACTTCTTTCTCGATGCAAAAATGACTCACGTTTTACAAGTTATTGGGCAGAAACGAACTGCTAAAAATCATCACGAATGAGAAACTCTTAGAACATAAAAGCACGCGATCGAGGGGTTCATCAAGCCGAATTACCCAGGTTCACGTCTCCACAGCAGTTCTTTTCGGCAATGACCAAAACTCTGTATCATGACTTCTTGAAATGGGTAACACATACAATTACCGATTGTAGGGTTTATAAAGAAAATCAAATATTCGCTAAGTTTTGTCTGGCCAGACAGAAATGACCATAAGCCCCATGAATAGAGACACAAGCCTTCGGAAAAGCATGGCTCCCATTATTTAATTCAATGCTTTGGACAGCGTCATGTGGACTCTTTCATTAATTCACTATGGGAGGGAGCCACGGTAACCTCCCTGAACATATTCTTATCACTGATACGAGTTAGATCGGGTCCGAATGAAGAAGCAGACGAGGCAGAGAAAAAATAGATTAAATTGGTGTAACGACTGATTGGACAAAAATCTCGGAGTGGGCGGTAATCCCAACACAAAATAATCTCGCAAAGAGATAATCGCAACAGCGATTAAATTATGGAAGAAGCAACTCGGGCTAAAACCGCGACTAAGCTTGGAAATTGGCGAAGAACTTTAGAATAATAAAGGTCCACAGAAAAAAAAATTATTTCTTTAAGGGGCCACGAAAAGGACCGTAACATACCTCCCTCTGATAATGAAAAAAAAATTCATTTTTTTTTCTTTTATTTTTATTCATTGTACCTTACTATTTTCCACGAAACGTTTTAAATTTGCTACTGACACTGCAACATGACCGAAGAGAGGTCAGCGCAGGTTCAAAATGACAAAAACTCTTGAGTGAGAAAAGAAACGAAAAAAAATCTTTTTTCTCGCGTCTCTTTTCTTGGAACATTAAGTTGGACTGCGTAAGTCAACAAAAAACTACGTGATGGTCTTTCCAAAGGGCTGTTAGAGCTCCTGATCACAGGTAGGTTGTCAAGATTGGCAATTGCAATCCCTTATTTTCGTATTCGGTTTCCCACAATTAAAGCAACGAAATCGCACCTCCTGATCGTTTCACGAATCCGAGCGCGAAGTGCTTGCGCTTGCTTCTTGGCGATCATCCCGTATCGTTTTGTTATTACTTGCTTTTCGTTTCAAGAGCGATTCCCATTCGGAACATTCCGCTAAGAGTGAAGTTTCGTTGTGTATGGTGGATGGACGAAACCTTCCTCTTAAGGATTCCACGGAATTCATCAAGGCAATGGGTATGAGACGATCTATTGCTAGTGGTTCGCTCAACCCGGCATTTAATTTTCGAAGACTGGCCCAGAATGGGACAAACTGTTCGTTTTCTTTCTGTTTCAGATTATACAGTTTTCTTATCCTTATGGGCTCGGGATCGCGAGTCCCTAAATGTTCTATCAGCAATGTCTTGGTAGCTGCCTAGTCAGGCACAGCTGCTATTAAATCGTGTATCCATAAGGATAATTCAGAACTCACCTGCTGCAGAAACAATTGTTTCAGTGATGTCCGGAATGCCATGTACTCGAGCCTGGTAGTCAACATCTTGGAGATACTGATTGATATTTCACCCACAAACAAATGGTGGGAGATTCAAATTTTTTCTATACATTTCCAGATCGTCCCGGTGCTCATGCAGCAATTCAGTTAAAGCGTTGTTTTGCGCTCGAAGGTATGGGTGAATTCCTCTAGGATGGCTCGTTCAGGATAATACATATGAATCAGTAGCTCTTCTTGCATAAACGTCTTAACGTCCAAATCACGCCAATCCACATCTGGTCGCAAAGGTATTTCATCACTTGCTCTGAAGACATCGAGAGACTCTTCTATAGCCAAGATCAACCCGGGCATAGGAGATTGGCATCAACATCCAGGTGAGTGGTAATAGCTCTCAAGGAACCATCTTCCACTAGGTGAGTTGGATATAGCTTTTGGATAAAGTGGCTATCAAAAGATCTTGTTGTCTTCTATCCATGGTCGGGAATCAATAATCTACCAGTGATACCTAGGAAAAGACAGGAAACTGAGCACAGATGAGACCGAGCGTCGAAAATCTAGGGTAAGCAAAGGAATAATTAAAAAATTTCCACCGATCACAATCTTCTTAGAAATTTCTCTTAGCTAAGATCCATAAGCATAATATAAGACCAGTCACAATTTTTGCTTGGAAAAAAACCTAAAAGATCTGTTGTGTGCCAATCGATGACACGCACAGTCTGTAAAAGTGGGGTTAAGTTGGGGGGCAAAGTTCTTATATGTTTAGCTAATTGGCCAAGCCGTTCTCTTCTTCTAAAATCCTCTTACACTGTTAAATGTTAAGATCAAACGATTACTGCCTGAATTAAAAACTTTAAAATAATTAACCAGGGGCAATGAGAACCCTCCCCTTGTTAATCTCTTTAATAGCTAACTTTTTATTAATTATAATCCCTAGGTTTTTATCAAGGCTGGATATATAAAACAACGCCAGCACTCCAAGCAAAAATTGTAAGTTTTATTACACCCACAGGGTGGAATTAAGCGAAAGTGAATTCTATTACAAATGTAATCTAGACATCCTTTCCAATGATAAAATAAAGAATTAGGTACTGGAGTGGACTGTATCTTCAGGGCTTACAAATTCGGTTCTAAATTGTTCCAAGGGCAGATAGAAATTTTATGGAAACAAATCTCAAATTCTGCTTGGGAATAAAAAGTAGTATTAAACAAAATCCCTAATAACCACCTTTACAAAATTGAAGTTGCGGTAAAATATTTCGATTAGGCTCTGCAAGTGGAATGGCGTTAGAACTTGACCCAGTCCAAAGTGTGTGAATTGGTGTGAAAACGTAGTTCCGTTTGAGTATTGGACATGACAAAACGATGAGCTATTCCTATAGCTAGGTATAGAAACTGGGAGCTGCCACTAGATCTCACATTAGATCTCGGGGCAGTACGGCACAAGGAAATAAGAAAAGGTACAAGTAAGAGAAAATTGAAAGAACGGAAGAGGAATTACTGGTGAAAAAAAAATCAATAATAAAGCAACAAAAAAATAATAGATAAAATTATAAAAACTTAAATTACAAACAGGTATCTTACCTCTCAGATACCACAGACCAAAATAAGACACGAGTCAGGGGACACAGGACGACATTGACAAGAAACAACACATGTAACAAAGGGAAGGGGAGGAAAAATTATTCGACCATGTGATGTACAGAAAGCTATGGAATGAAGGTAGACTAAACTGAAAAAGGAAAAAAAAATCAAATCATAAAGAAAAGAGGATAAGGCAAAAACGGATATAACAGAAAAGATAATAAAATAAAAGATTGGATTTAAACTAAAAACTCGGGTAATAGAAATATGTAAGTCATGAGGGGCTGAATAACAGAAGCTCAAAATAACCAAGCACTACGACGAAAAAACATCTAAACTTCAGTTCGAAACATTAACTACAAAGGCAGTACAATGAAGTCAACAAAATCATCTAAAGTGGAAAACCCAGCAAAAGGCAACGTACCAACGGCAGGAAAACTAATGTCCTTGAGGTGTGGAACACATTAAGTGCAGCAAGTTTAGATCATCGAGGACAGATGACGTTTGCTGCAAACTAAAGGCTCGGCAAGCTCAAAACAAAAGAAACTACCACAAAATGGTAACAATTCTTACTGGTATATGTGGATTCTAGCAAAGGCGATTACCCACTCTGACAAATCTAAACCAACGAACGTTGGTGAGCATGCTGAACGAAATTACCGTTCGATTTGGCCTCTGGTTTTCCAACTAGACTAGACCGCATTCGGTCTGTAATCAATGAATGAAGTATCACCAATATCTGCATCTAAAGCAGCTCTCTTATACTTAGTATGCCATAAACTATTGCATAGTAGCCGTTGTTACTCAAAGATCGAGCACTGCAATATCTGGTAGAAAAGCAATTATATCTCTGATGTTTACAACATCATTACAATTCCAAGTTTAGCTTAATAAAAGGCTTATTTTCCATTTATGTTTCCATTTAATTTTAAAGTTAATTACAGTAGACTGATTTCACTAAGCATATGCCGCGCTTTTCAGATTCTGACAAACATTATTGTAGTATTGTCCGTTACTCAATAGTACATTCCGTTGTGTTTAAAAATCTTCCATTGCTTTTTGCTGTGTTTATTACCAAAATTCGGCTTTGCAAATATGCCATACCTATTTCTTAGCATTCCTGACTTCGACTAATACCCAAGTTGAAACCATTTGCTATAGAATGCCATAAATTCAGGGCTAAACGATATTCCAGCGTTTATTCGAATCACTATTTCAATTGACAATTACTTGAGGTTATTATCTTAGGCGAATCAAAATAATTATCAGTCACAAAGGACTGTAAAAACATCATGGACTAAGCAATATCCCTAGACGAACTATTTCATGAGTAACGCAGGACAAGCTCTATGTTTATGATCATGGTATGGAAAATTTCATTGCTTGTTGTTTTAATCCAAAACTTTTCCGCGTCTTTACCAAAAAGCTGCGCTTAAAAAAAACTACACGCTGTGAGTGTCAGATTGTTACGGGTGCTACTAGAAACAATGAACTTACAAAAAACAGACGAAAATAAAATTCAATATTGTAAAGATATTGTACGAAATATAAAATATTTTATTTTTATAAGCATAACGTGAAAACTATACAACTAATTTGGGATCCACACAAATTAATAAAATGAAAATCTCACTGGCATATCATGTCCCATATGCCCCTTCGCAAACTTAATAATTATTTAACATACATAAAAAAATTAATAACCACAATTGCGCTCATCAACTTAGAACTATTACGTAGGTCAAACTTAAAACTCTTACCAAAATTTGCAAAAGCACACATACTATACAACTAGAAAAAGTTTTCCAAGCCAGCTCTTACCTAAAATATTAAAAGACCTAAACAAATTTTCCACCCCAACAATCTATTTAATTATAGTTCAAATCTATCATTTTCATCTGAATGGCCCGTACTGTCTTCACGCCCCCACATTTGATACCTTGAACCACATAGCAACTTTTCTTGAGGGATAACAGCACCACAAATGGGCTTTTTTCTTCCCAATTTTATATTTTATAGCAACATAACATTCTGGTCATAAAAATAAAAATCTCACTGACATAGCATGTCACACCATTTAAATAAAAGTTAAATTATATAAGTGTTTATAATTTTTATAATAAGAAAATACGATCATCATATTTACTCTTTTCCCACATGATTCAATATCCGATTCATTTTATGTGCACGATGCCACCTATTTTTGATATAAATTTATTTATTTATTTTTATTTTATTTTATATTTTTTATTTTTATATAAAATTTTTCTTAACTTTGAGTGGTATGTTATTTTGTTTACATAGCATTTGTTTTTGATAAAGGAAGACGTGAGATCAGGTAAAGTGATATGGTAAACTACGAGGAGCGATCAAAAAATAAGGTTATAAAGCCTGTAGTGAAACGTGTACGTTTTATTTCATACAAACAATACGTGAGCTTCTCGCTAATTAGGTAGTCAGCGTAGGCAGAATTATGTTCTTTATTGATCCTTGAGCGCTTATGCTCTTGGAATCGTTCGTGCAATGATCGAACTGTGGAACCGAAGTAGTGACTTTGTAGACTCTGGAGCCTTTATAAATGTTCAATTCGTTGTCCTGTGCTCTTGGGTTTAATACAAACCGGTTATTGTCTTTAGTCCTGAATACGACGCCCAGTCCATGTTCTTGAAATATCTTGGCGACTGAATGGGTCTTTATAAATGTGAGAAAGACAATAAACGTGAATGTGACAAAATCTGGTTTCTTTTCTACCTGAGCATTAAGTAGACGTACTGTTTTAATATAACTTCGCTTAGTATGGACTTGGTGATGGCGTCAGGAAAACCATTACATCTATCCAATTCGAATGTTGCCGCAATTTCTTTCTTACCTCTGTAATCGGGTATGACAATGCCCTTCGGAAAATGTTTTATTTGCCGCTGTTTTGTGCTGCATGGGGTGGTTAGAATTCTATGGGATTGTTTGTAGTAGTGGATTTTTTTTCTGTGTATACCAAATTCCAACTTTGAGTTAGGGGTGTTCCTTGTGATGTGGACAAGAAATATATTCTCATGCTGTCTTCTTCTTCAAGAATATATTTGATGGATCAGTGGAGATTGTTAAACTCGTCTAGTAGGTCGTAGCCAGAAGCCTTTTCGTCATTGTAGATAATAAATGTATCATTGACATATCTTTATATATCCATAGTGTTCCATTGTCTATCATCTTCTTCACACTGGTTTTTTCTATCGATTGGAGGAACATTTCGGATATTACCTAGCTGATTGGGTATCCCATCGCTATTCCATTCGGGATGGTGAAGAACTCGTTGGAGAATGTGAAGTAGTTCTGCTTACACAGAATTTTCAGCATCTTCCGAATATCAGCGAGCTCATTAGAGTCTGTTTGGACCTCTTCCAGTTTTGTGTCAGTCAGCTAAATGGTCTCATTAAACGGTATATTCGTGTATACACAGTGATTCAGAAAGGTTGGTCATAAATGAAATACCATGTACAGTTTGTAGCGGGAAACAAAATTTTTTCCTATAAACATGGGTCCCGAAATGCATCCTTACAGAGATAATGCAACTTGTACGAGGTAGGAATGACATTACAGTAGGTGTTCAAAATGCCGACCCTGAACCTCGATGCAGGTGTTTAGTCTGCGGACGCGATTCTCGCGAACTCTGGTGAAGATGTCCGGAGAATCACTGACTTCACCACACGCTGTTGGTAAATCCTTTCCGCTTCAGTAGCATTACCTTGTGCCTCGCTGTAGACGAGATGAATGTCCGCCAGCTCCGCATTAGTCAAGCAATCCATTGTACGACAATGGAGTTGCATGTTTCGTTTCCTCTCTTTTAAAGGAGAGAACACGAACAATTTATATGTTTAGATCCTAATTTACATGGACCCTACCATTGCCGTCCGGGTAACGTACATCCATTGCTACGTCATACAAGTTGCATTATCCCTGTAAGGATGCATTTCCGGACCCATGTTTATAAGAAAAATATGTGATAAATCTGCTGTGCTCATTAGTCTTGCAGTCCTGTAGTTTGCTGTTTTCCACCTAACTGACTTATGGGGTAGTTCGTTATCAACCAATCTGAAACCTAATGATTTTTCAATGAAATATGAAAGGAAAAATTCTGCGACCTGGATTCGAACCAGGAACCTCGGGTATCATATGCCTGACGCCTCTACCAATGGTTTGAATCCAGGTCGAAGAATTTTTCCTTTCATTTTTCATTGAAAAAAATCATTACCTGATGTTTGGAGGTTCATCTCCAGTATATGTTCATCATTTATCTGCGAGTTCGTCAATCTGAAACCTGTTTTGCAATTGACAACTGGTTCGAAGAGATTATTTGCCTTTTGAATCTTAACTACGGCCGAACAGCATTTTTGGTGGATGCGGGTTCTTCATGATCATTTGATTTGCCATAGATTATAACCTGTCCCATAACAACTCCTGTATTGCTTTCTTGGCACTATTGGCGTATTTCTTCATTGGATCACTCTTCAGTCTTATAAAGCCGTTCTTGTCAATAAATTTGGTTACCCTGCTTTTGTAGTCGTCTTCATATAATACGATCGTAGCTTTTTCTTTGTCTGCTCCAATTATCATCGCTCGATTGTGCTTTAGCTAAGCATTGACTTTTTTAGAAATCTTTTATAGTCTATTGTCATTGTGGACGTTATTCTGCATTATCTTTGCTAAACAAGTCAATATATTTCTCGTCGAAATAGCCCTTCAATCGATAAAACTAACATGTGTTAATTAGATGATAGACGAAGGAGAAATATTGATTTATAACAGGTATGTCGTTGATACATTCATTATCTACAATTCGCTGCGACCTACTAGACGAGTTTAGCAATCTCCACCAATCCAATAAATATACGAGGGGTGATCAAAAAGTGAGGTTTCAAAGCCTGCAGTGAAACGTATACATTTTATTTCATACAACCAATACAGCCAGCTGATAGTATGCTGTTATTAGGTTATATGAAACCTAATATAACGTTGTCGCGAAACAGGCATGACTCGTTCAGGAGGAAACTGCCAGGACTTCTCACCGGGGGTGTCATACAACTTCAGGACAACGCGACCTCATACAACCCAGAAGACTACCACGTTGTTGAAGCAGTTTTGCTGGGACATCATTAAACACCCTTGCTACAGCCTGGATCTCGCTCCAAGCGACTTTCACCTCTTTCCTCACTTGAAGGAGCACCAAGTAGACCAACGATTTGCTGCAGACGAGGAGGTGAAACACTTCGCGACAACGTGGCTGAACACACAAGGACAGGATTTTCACCAGGAGGGAATATTCAAAGTCTTACCACGAACAGAAAAGTGCCTAAACTGATATGGGGACTATGTCGAAAAATAACTTAATGTATGCTATGTGTATACATTTGGTTAACTTTATCGGTTGTATGAAATAAAATGTACATGTTTCACTGCAGGTTTTGTAATGTACTTTTTGATCACCCCCTCATACTCATGAATAGAAAGACAACATGAGCATCAATTTCTTGAATGTCCACATCACAAAAAACACCGTAACTCAAAAGCTGGACTTTGGTATACACATAAAAGAAACCACAACTGCAAACATAATTTCATACAAGTCAAACCAACCCATGCAGCAAAAAACAGTGGCGATAAAACACAGTTTCCAAAGTACATTGTTATACATGATCACAGAGTAAGCCAAGAAGAAAGAAATTGCGACAACATTCAAAATCGCTAGATGTCACGTGTCAAACGTCATCAATCGAGGATTGTGACGCGCTCAAGCCTCCGTGACGAAGATTGCCGTCAACGGAAAACCTGAGACAATCCGAGAAAGTCACGAGAGAGCTCGAGATCGACTCACGACAAACGAGAAAGCAAGAGAAAAAAAACAGGACGAGCGAGAGAATGACGTGGCATCGTGGAGTGTGAACGTACAATTCCCAAAAGGAAGACTGAATTTCCATGGGAGAGAGCGGAATCACGAAATAACAGCGAGGACGACGTCGCCACAGAGAA
Organism: Rhysida immarginata; assembly: GCA_023313115.1. Lineage (NCBI taxonomy): Eukaryota > Metazoa > Arthropoda > Chilopoda > Scolopendromorpha > Scolopendridae > Rhysida > Rhysida immarginata. The sequence goes on from JAHWFO010008810.1 coordinate 2,127,107, forward strand.
GGAAAGGCGGCTACGACGAACGAGGTCACAACACGAGCAGACAACATACGCCGAGATGAGCGACCCGCCTACAGAAACTCCCGCCGGCGACGAATCTATTTGGAGTAGCATCCAGCATCATATCGGCCCTGCGTTAGAGCCCACATTCAGCAGGAATATTCTGTCAGTGCTGGTAACCTCGGCAAGCAGCGAGGAAATGAGCGGCGGAGACGCCGACAAGGAACCGACGAGTCAATTGCCACAACAGGTAATTCAGACAATTATCTGTTATAAACTGTAATTCACGAATAGACATTTGCTCTGCTTGTGTGGTTTTCCCAGGAGCTGAACTAGAAATTAATTCTAGTAGAACTGGGCTTGGAATCTTCCCATTCTCTCTCGAGGAATATATGGAGACAGGAACAGGGGGAATTTTCCACCAATGTACGGACTTCGTATTATGCCGTTTACCTACAGGCAATAATCGCACCAACCAAATGTAGACTCTTTTATTACTTTCCGCAATTGACGTCTTTTTCTTACTACAATTGACGTTTTTTTCATATTCATATTTCTTTTCGTAGTCATACTTCTGTCTTCTTGCTCCATTGCAGAGGAAATTTACGCCAAAGTGCAGGGGCGTGAAATTTTCATCTACGAAGCAAATCCTCACTTATACGACAAACCAAAATAATTGTGTGTGTTGTATTTTGTGCTTATGAAGAGGTCATATGCAACGAGTGTTCATGCCTCAGTCAGTGCTATACTGTGTGCTATTCAGTTTGCTGTTTATTAGTGCATTGCAAATTTGAACCGATGCATCTTTTGTGTCTTCTTTATTTTTCGTATCAATGTGCATAGCTAGTTAATGCCTCAATGTAAGTGCTGTGCAATTATAATTATTTCTACTTAAATTGAGTGAAGTGATTTTCAGTATAGTGAATCAGTGTTGGCAAGCATTCCTCCAACGTCAGTTTGGTGTAGTGATATAAATTGAAATGTTTCCGCTCATATCAGTCTTGTAACGAGGAGCCCAAGTTTACTTCAACAGCTTAAGTATTTGTGTTTAGTGCCGTTTATTTTGTACTAGAAGAGGTACCCGGCGTTGCCCGGGATAGTTACACTTGGATGTAAACAGAACAATCTCAAAAAATTAAATTAAATTTTGCAATATCTTAAAAATAAACACATGAAAATGCTTAGAGTTAATACAGTAAAAATTCTTAATGAAAATTCGAAAAAAATCTTTTTAAAGGCTCAAAATGGATGGACTGCTCCAATAATTTCTTAATCAGAAAATCTTACTTCAGATCTACACTTGATGTTGTTGCAATTTCCACTCTTCTCTCGCTGTGTTGAAGCAAAATTTGGCCTTTCATCACTTTGGGTAGTCTAGCGGTCGCCAATTCTTCTATTTACTTGCTTCCCATTTGCTCAATACAGCACGGAGCTAAAGGTTTGCTTTCTCTGTCGTCTTTCCACTCTTTCTCAATAGTCTGCTAACTCTTCATTATCTCCAGCTACTGATCATTTTTAAAGATTTTCAAGAAATTGTTAAGTACTAAGAACTCTCTTTTCTAAGAAAAACCTGAATAACAGGAATTCTATGCATTGTTACAAATTGAAACTTATCCATATTGCATCATCATTTTATGTTCATTGTTATAATTCTTGGAAAGGATTGCTTTATCATTGCATCATCATTTTGAGCTCATTGTTATTGGTGAATTGCGTGTTGAAACCATTGTTGATACCTATTGTTGCACAAACTTTTATTTGCATTGTTGGTCATGAGATATATATTGTTGGTCCGTGCAGAGTGTTTGTGAATTGCGTGTTGATACCATTGTTGCAAAAACTTTGTCTTGCATTGTTGGTCATGCGATATTTCTCATTAATATGCCCTGCCATAACCATGAATATCGATTTTATATCAATAATTATTATTTTTTCGAAATCTGAAGTAGACAGTGACCTTCCTCATGCTTTGAAGGTCATGTATGCGAAATTTCATCAAGATCGGAATAAAACTGTAGATTTGTATAAAAAACGTACACACAGTCCCACCCACAGACCCACAGACCCACCCACAGACAAACATCCTTCTTTATATATATAGATTGTGCATGACTGCCTTTTTCGACACCCCAATCTCTTCTCTCTTGTATGAGATCCATCTGGCTATTTTCTACAAACGCCGAAGTGAAATTAACCTCCGAAAATTGTTCGTCTTTCGATTATTGTCATTGCTGTCGCTACTGTATCTTCCAGATATTTACGGGCCGATATCAAGTGCATCGTGGCCCCATGTCCACGGTGTAGACCATACCTTTCATCGTCGAGAGACCTCATTCAGCACTCCCTGTTAAGACGAGTCCATATCGGCGATAGGGCGCACGTTTCAACGAGTGAATGACAATTTCTCATTTAACTCTTTTTTTTTTTTTTCTTCCACTGCGTGTAAAGTTCTCCGCAAATAAATTATTTTATTTTTTTCTCAACACCCTGATCTCTATCTGTTCACACTTTGACACGTGACACTAGATGCAATAATTTTCCTGATGCCATCACTAAGTCCATACTAAGCGAAGTTAGATTAAAACAATATGTCAACCTAGTGATCAGGTAGAAAAGAAATCAAATTTTCTCACATTCACTTTTATTGGATCTAAGACCCACCGACTCGCTAGGATATTCCGAGAACAAGGCCTCGGCGAACTCCTTCAGGACTACAGACAATGACTGGTTTCTGATAAATCCAAGAGTACAAGACAACGAATTGGATATTTATAAAGGTCTGGAGTCTAAAACTCACCTGCCCTGATTGTGGTGCCCACTACGTCGGTTCCACAGTTTGATTATTGCACGAATTATTATTATTATTATAACTATTATTATTGTTATTATTATTATTATTATTATTATTATTATTAATTATGCGTCCCCGTGGACAATATCCCTGTAAATTAGTTCAAGTTCTGACGAGAGAGGACGTTCTGAGTAATAATCGCATAAGAATGTTGTCAGTGGTTCATGCAAAACGTTATCTCACATTTATATATGTTTTAACGATCGCTTAAGGGGAGATCATTCCACAATTTGAACGTATTATTTGGGAAGAACTTCTCGCTAAAACTAGAAATAATACCTGGTCGTTGGATCAATAATTTCTTTGACTGCCTGCAATCTGAAGTTGCATAGAGCCATATTTTGACTTAATGGGCAGGATGCATCGCACAATCCGAAACTTTTACTAGTTCTCTTAATTTCGATCAACTCACAATTGAATTGAAATTGAATAAATTCCATTCATTACAGACCTTAGTTATCGATTGATCTCCATATATGATCAGAACGGCACGAATAATGTTATTGTAAGCTACTTTCAGCTTGCTCTGCCTAAATTGGCAGCCCATAGGCAATCTTCGTTATAATCTTGGATTTGAGTACTGTAATCCTTTCTTTTTTAGTCAGAGTTCAACGTAATTTCTTTACTAAATATCGTAACTTGTTCAGTTGGCAAATTACGTTCTCCCTCTGGGCAAAAAACTTGAGGGGGCTATCAAATGTAACCCCCAATAATTTCACTGTAGTCGGAACGAGGTTTTTTCTAACAACAACTAAGGTTGCCGATT
>JAHWFO010008810.1:2130730-2153429 GCA_023313115.1 Rhysida immarginata
GTATAAATTTAAAAATATAAAAGTCAATAAATTGGAAATAGGCTCTAGATATTCTAATGGAGACAAGAGAGATATTCCTAGCCAAAGGAGGAGACTTTTTCCAATGTTTTCGATAACGTTTTCAATTTTATATTTTTCTATTTCTACCTTTAAAAATGTATTCACTACTTTGCATTTGTAAGCAAATATGTATGAAGTTCTTTAAGTTCCGGCATCTTTATTGACACATGTCATTACAGATATCACTGTGATTATACACGTCAGAAGATTCTTGAAGGTTTTAGAGTCATATAAGTGGAAATCATGGCGGAGAAAAGGTAGAAGCAGGATGGTGTAATTGAAAACTGGTATATAAGACAGGACATCACACATTCCATAAACACTTCAATAATAGATACGAGTTCCATATTCAGATAAGTCCAGCAGTGGGGTGCAATATCAGCATCAGCGCATACACAGTCAACAGCCACTTGCTAGTCTTTATCCTGATTTCTTTGCATTATAATTGCAAATTTTATGATGATAATAAAAAGACTTCATCAACGGTTTGTCCAAGCTTGCTTGTCCCCATAACTCAAGCCAAATTCTTCCTCTGAATTGCGATGCTCATCCGCTGGATGAGAAACGAAGTAACTCGAGCTTCTGTTGTAACAAGGGTGATTTTATGCCCCACTTTCTTTTAGAACTTGAGACCTTCTTTCCCCAGATGCCACTTGTCTCCACCGCCAATGGGATGAATTGATATTGGCCTTAAAGGGGTACATATTTTTTCATCCTCTCTTCCTCTCCGTTTCTGGCACCATGTCCTAATTGATCGCAGTCTTTTCTATTATTGAAGGGGCGAACGTGTCTCTACATGGAAAGTCCTCTCAACCATTCGACAAGGGTGAGTTCGTCGGGTTGCTTCCCGTCCGATCTTGAGCAACCACCTGGTTCCTGTACGAAGGGCATCTCTGCTGATCGCAAAGCCCGTGTTAATCGTTGTTAATCGAATGACATGCGTTATGACCAGTTGAGCTTCAACAAGAAAGGCCATAATGATCAAAGGAATCGACATCCCAGGCTTAAAGCGCAATTTATTTATTTATGTTAATTCTTTATACCTTTTAGTTTCTTGATTATTCATTGGCGTGGGCGGCCTAGACCATATTATGTTGTTTCAACTATGGCATACTACTTCCTATAATTTCTCTCCTAAAGGGAATCATTGCCTACTCAATTTCCCCCATCCTCTTATATTTTTAAGTTATTTTCTCCAAATGTAAGCTATTATCTCCCCTATTTGTTTGGCAAGTATTACTTTTTAACTCCCACTACCTCCAAGTTTTCCTCCAAATCCTCTTGCATGATTTCACCAGAAGTCAGTTTCTTATCCATAGTTTTGAATCTCCCTGTTTTAGCGTCTAAATGTTTAATTATAACACCCCTACCGTTTTGCTTAATTACTGAAAAGTTACAGCCTTGTATTATATCAGTTTGTACAAATTTATTGAATCAGAATAAGTTTATTCCTTTTGTTTATTCTCATTAATTATTAAGTCAGAAAGCCAAATCGTTAGCTCATTTAGTCCCCTTCGGGTTTTAACATACATTTGATCTGTTCACATTTTTTTCTGGTACATGTATTTAAATTAGAGATGGGAATAATATATTTTTTCTTCTTTTTAAGATTTTTCAATTCTCAGTTTTTTGCAATCCTCTAATAATTCATTTATTATTTCATTTATTTATTTTTTTATCAGGTAATCATGACTTCATTCTTACTTCAGTAATGCAAAAAGACAAATTGAAGGCGTTCTACCATTGTCTTCACCAGTCATCACTCGGACGTATGTGGATGGAAGCAGTTCCCTTTCTTTTTCCTTTTATTCTCCAATTCTGCCTGATCGCTTCTGTAGTATTCTATGTCATGTGGCGACGTATTGGTAACTCTGGAGACGATGAAACCTCTACAAGATTACAAATGAGATCACAGGATTCGTGCCATGAAAATGTCTACGGTCGAAGTAAATCATGCCATTTGACCCACAGAGGCCTTTTCCTCGGTTTACTTGTGCTCGTCAACAGCGTCGTACTACTGGTCATTTTCTTCGTTATGCAAGCGAAAACAGAGTTCAAAAATCGTCTAATCTGGATTGCCATAGGCACATCAACTGGGGTTCTTGTCATTGCAATTGGTACTTCCTTAACAGGATTATTTGTAATTAGAGATCTGGATTATATCATCTCCACTCCTCTTTGTTTAGATCGCATTCTTAGTCAAGGAACAACTTTCTTTGTCTACTTTCATGGTTTGTTATTGGCAGTGTCTGGAGCATGTTTACTGCATATTGACAGTGAAGCATCTAGTGCGACGACATTGCTCATGGTGAATGGAATGTTGACAGTATTTCACGCAGCCGTGCAAGTTAGTTTTATATCAGAGTCAGGAAACAGGAGATGTGTTACGAGTAGACAAATGAGAAAAAAACCTGGTCACCAAGTGTTCGTAGCTTTACTTTGCTGCAATGCATCTCTGTGGCTTCTAGACAGTTTTCTTACTGCCAGCAGAGAAGCGCAGCAATTGCAAGCATCATTTTATGGCCACAGTATATGGGGATTCTTCGTTAGAATTAATCTCCCGATAGTCGTTCTCAACCGTTTTCATTCTTCCGTAATGATTTTCGAAATATGGAAACTATGTTATTCTAAAAGAAACTTTACCAGAATGAATGTGCGTTTGTAAATATCTTTTATACAAATAAATTGCAGTATCTATAAATAAAATTAAGATGCATACGTTTTAACGTCTTTTTGATATATCCATGTATTTTATTTGATGAGAATTTATTAAAAATGAAAAAAAAAACATTTAAGAACATTAAAGAAGAAACCTAATATCATAAATGGCAAACTTAATAATACAGGATTATAGTCAGTTTCCCTATATCGTAGAGAAACTCACGTGACTAAAGTGACTTAAATAAAAGTGGCCAATTTTGATACTAGGCACAAATGACTTATGATGTTACAAGCTTTGACCTTTCCTTGATGGTGAAGGTCATATGTCGCGTTTGGTGGGATGAAAATGGCTGAAGCTTTCAATTTCCATTTCAGAAATAAAAAATAATAAAATCACTTTTTTGATGTTTTGGAAGAGAAAAGTAAAAAGAAAAAAAGCATGAAGGCAAAAAAGTATGAGTCATGTAACATAAGAGGAGTAACATGTAAAGGGACTACTTTTTAAAGAGGATTTAGTCATGTGACTACTGATACAGGGAAACAAGCTATAGTCTAATATTTAACACATAATGGATAATCTTGTGACATATGATTCAGTGAGGTTCTTTTATGAAGGGGGTTAATATATGCATATTTATTTGTATTAATAATTTGGGGTATTTATTTTTTTAATTGATTTAGCTCAGTTTATTATCTGACAAATAAATGTCTTGTTAATATTTCTGATTGGTAGTTAAGCTTGGTTTAAAGAGCTACTTGATCTGAGCATTGCTGTGGCTTAGTTGTTACTTTTAAAATGTAAATTATAAACTGCCTACCACAACAATGACGGTAGTTTCAAGAGCTAGCTTTGTTGTCAGCATCTCTTCCCAGAAGTTGTTTCCGTTTATTATGTGTTATTTTAGAATTTTTGTGTTAATAATTATTTGATTTTTGATTTCAATGTCACATAACGACCGTGTGAGCTTTTTCATTCAGGCTTGGAACAAGCTTCTGAGAGAGAACTATTGGCAATGTTGCCCATTATGAAGTGTTCAATCCCAGCTGCTGAATATAATTGATTTGACCCATCCCATTCAACAAATGGATGGTGTTCCCTCTGCTTTTGAGATAATTAGTTTCCTCGAAGATAAACTGTTTTGTGCTATCATATATTTGAAAGCTCTATGCCAGATCAAACGTTATGCTCATTCCTATGCAGGGCCACAGACTGGATCCCTGAAGGGCAAAACTCAAGAGGAATGCAGCCAGGCACGCTGCAAAGTTTGAGCTATTCAATCTTGAGGACTATGCTACCTTGCGAGCGCGCTTACTGCAGACTAAAAGAATTACATGACGTAGTTCAGTGGGTCAAGAAGGCAATTTCGGAATTCACAAACTGCCTCGAATTGGCCATGGATCACTTCATCGGCACTAATACAGAGTAGTTGGCCATCAGGTAGGCCTACAGCAAAGGTTTAGGAACAGCATCCTGCTGGTCCATACCATTCCAAAGTGCTGATGGTAGCGAATCCAAAGACCTACTAAGAGGTGACATTGTGTGCTCTTCAATCCAAAGATATTGATAAGAAAAACCATGAGGAGGCCAACGTGTTGGAGAGCAGTGGGACTGCAGCTATTGATGAAGCTGAAGCTGGTTGTGCCCGGCCGGGCATTAAGGGCAGTAGAGCTATGACCTCCTGCTCGCAGCCAATGTGGGTTGTCTAATGTGGTTATGGAGAATCGGTTAGTAAGTTTGTTGCTTGGGCAAGATAAAGGACAAAATGCGGCAGAGAGGAAACCCGCCAGAGGGTCAGCCTGTTTTATATGTGAGCAATTGGGTCACATAACCACCACGTGAGCTTTTTCATTCAAGCTGGGAACAAGCTTCTGAGAGAGATCTATTGACAATTTTGCCCATTATGAAGTGGTCAATCCCAGCTGCTGAATATTTATTGATTGGACTACTATTCAACAACCGAATGGTGTTCCCTCTGCATTGTGATTTACTTCTGTGATTTAGTTTTCTCAAAGATAAACCATTTTGTACCACCGTATTTGTAAAGCTCTAAGCCGGATCAAACATTATGCTCATGACGATGCACATGGTATGCAGTGAAACATCCTGGACTAAGGTTAAGAAAAAGGATTTCTAGTGGTGAGTGACCTTATTTTTCTTGATGGGATCGCAGCGACTAGAATTCGAATGTTATGCCAAATGCATCAATTATCAACGTGTTTAGCTTACTCTCTGAGATATTGCAACATTGTGACCTAGTGGCAGTTGTCACTGGAGGCTTAGTACCTAATTGGATGCAGTGTATGTGCATGATGCTATGTAATTTATATTAAGAACAGTCTAATGTTCATCTTACCTGTATTTACAGAAGAACAGTCTCTGTCAAGGCTCTGTAACGGTTTGAAACAAAAGTGTCACTAATAGCTAATAGCTGCAGATGCTTTCTGTATTAAATTAGTATTGTAAAGTGGAGTGCGTTATCAGCTCAGTAGCATGTGTTCTGGCGAACCAGAATTTGTGGAGTGGGAGTCCATGTGAAAGTGTTGAAGCCTAAAGGCTGGAGCATGCACTGGTACGTGGTTTTGGGAGGTGCTCAAGTGCACCAAGGCTGGACAGGGTATTGTGACCATCCAGACAAGGGAAGGACATCTGGGACTGTTCTAAGGTGTGGTTCTAAGACAATTGCCATCTAAGACAACTGCCACCTAGGATAATTGCCACCTAAGACAATTGGTACCCAACAATAGCGATTATGCTAAACAAAAGTAACAATTGGTTTTTATAGATTTGGACTGCTAAACATGAAAAACGTGTTCAAAAACGCTGCTAACTTCTAAATAATTATTAAATTTGATTTTAAAAACGCAAAACTCACGCTCTATTTGGAAAATCGTTATTTGAAAACAATTTATGATTGGTTTACCTCAAACTGAGAATCAGACTGAATTGGATTCACATTTCATATCATCGATTTCCATTTGTCTAATTTTTTTTTTCCTAACATAAAAATGACCATCACCAATCCAGGATAAAAAAAGAGAATCTGATAATTTGACAAATATCAACATAATATTAATAGTTGTGGACCAGGGCCATACCAAAAATTTTTTTGGGGGGAGGGGAGTCTCACATGTAAGTTGATATGGTGGCCAATTTCAACGAGGGGTGCAGCCAAAAACCCCGCTTCCGGATATGGCCCTGTCATAGACTTTTAAGAGGGATCCAGCCAAAACCCCCACCAGTTAAAACCTCATGTATAAAACCCCCACTGTAAAGATGGTAGAAAGTGCAAAGGAGAGGAGGGAAAATCCCCAGAGTAAAAGCACAAAAGAGTAACAACAGAAGACAGAGAAACCACTAACCCACATAATAAATTTATTCTGATTAATACGTATTTCGGCAGCCAAGCTGCCTTCTTCAGCATCCAAGGGAAGCTAAAGCTCTGATCATAGCTTCCCTTGGATTCTGAAGAAGGCAGCTTGGCTGCCGAAATGCGTATTCATCAGAATATATTCGTTATGTGGATTAGTGGTGTCTCTGCCTTCTGTTGTTTGATGTCCATCCACAGTTTCTGGCTACTCATTTTTTGGATTACACAAAAGAGGACATAACCCACAAATGGAAACAGAGGACATAATCCTTAATTTTTATTATTTTTTATAACTTATACACCATTTTTATCGAATTATCTATAAAAGGTGGGGGTTTTTTTATCTAAATATACTGAAGTTTTTTTCCTTGTTTGGAGGGAAGAGTTTTTATAATTTTTTTTCTAATATGCGGTGGGATTTAAATTATTCTGAATGTATGAATAATTCCTGTAAATAAAAACAATTAACTAGATTAGAAAAAATTGTATTCAGTAAATTAAACATTTTTTAAAAGACAATGAAAAAACTTCAGTAAATTGTCGGATAACTCGATAAAAGTATTCTAAAAATTATTAAAAAATTTATAAAATTCAGGCTTCATTTGGAGTTTATACCCTCTATTATGTTTTACTGCAGCTTTTATCTCTAGGGGTTTTGTATGTGTTTTACCCAGGGTTATTGTACTTGGGTTCTTTTTTTTCCTCCCTTGAATTTGGGGGTATTGTATTCTTACAAGACTGGTGGGCGGGGGGAAGGTTGTCCTACCCTCGCTTACAATCCCACATTTAAAATCTGCCTTCTAAATATTTTTTATTAAACTTGATGAAAATATTTTAAAAGTGCAATTAATTTTTTTTCAAAATTTAAACAACATTAAATTTTGTGAATTATAATTCCAGTAAGTTGCTGCATCCTTGTTCAGTTAATGATAATAAAAATTGTTATTTATTATAGTCGAAAAATTTTTTATTCCGCGTCTTTATCTAACATGAAGAAATTTCTAAATACTAAAGTTACAGCACAAACAAATGTGTATAACTGCAATGGCAATTTTTAGAAATCTCTTAAATTAGTCTGCCTTTCTACATAGAGTTAACTTATATGCTATAAATTTTATGTAATTGAAAAAGAGGAATGGAGTTTAATGAAGAAATCATCAAAAAAAGGCACGATAGAATAGCATATCTAAAAGCCATCAAATAGAATAATCAGGAAGGGTGGAGATTCGAATCTTGTGATTCCCCCCCCCCCCCAAATTAATATTTTCTTTATATTTATTTCTCCCAACATTTTCGTCACTGAGTCTCTTTATTACCATAGCTGAAAGAATTTTATTTATATTTTGCTTTATAATTTCAACTTTCAAGGCGTTTTGTTTATAACTTCGTTCAAAATCTAAATTAAAACATTTTCTTGATTTACAGAGCTTGTCTGAGGCTTTTGCATGGCAGTTGTCCTAGGTGGCAATTGTCCTAGATGGCAATTGTCCACGTGGCAGTTGTCTGGTGGCAGTTGTCTGAGCAGCAGTTGTCTGGGTGGCAGTTGTGCAGGGGGCAATTGTCCAGATACCGTAAGGTCCATAAGGGACGTCCTGGGGTTACTGTGGTCTCCTGGTGTGCTTATGGCATTAAAAGAAGGGATTACGTAAGTGCTCTGTATGTTAATGTTTATAGTAAGTTCTGCCTTGTGAGTCAAAGGTGGTAGCCAATATTTTGTTATGATGTTGGTGTGGTGAATGGCCTAGAAAGAAGCAATACAGGATGCTGAGCCGAGATAAGCCTGCTGATTTGACAGAGCTAAAAATGAAAACTTACGAAGCTGTAGTTGGAAGCATGGCGTCCTGAGATCGCCAAATTACCTACATGATTTGATATTAGTCTTTAGCAATCTCTTACGATTATTTTACATATGTTACTATCTTTAAGATGTATGACTGATAGAAATGAATTTGTAGTATTTTAAGGGTCCCTTATTTATTTAGTGTTATTTTGATACTATTGTGGTCTTTCATATATGTTTATGTTATCTTGGGTGAATGACTTGAAACAGTTGCCAGACTGCACAAAGATTATGCTGTTTATTTCCTCGTAAGAAGTACAAAACCCCCACTAGAGTCTAATTACTGTCCAGACTGTCCACATATTACTATTATAGGAAGTTTTTTTCGTTGTTTTTAGTGGGAGCAAATATCAAACAGAACTGTAGATGGATAACAGTGTGAAGCATTTATCATTATCAGTAAGCAATAAATGAAATTAGTGTGAAACTCAATCAGATGTGATATAACTGTGCAGCGTTTTACTGAAGAATGTGCTATCACTCAGGGAGGGGGGTGCAAAGGAGCTAGCTTTTAATCCGAATCTTGAAAAGTATCAAAAACCAAAATACAGCTGGCTCCAAGGATTTCAGATAAGAGATTTACACATAGAATTATAATAGGATAATTATAATGATTATATAATATGACATGTTTTTCCTGAAAAGGCCATAACGGACCTTTTCTAAGGAGACTTTGATAAATAACGCTAAAAAGTAACACAAACATAACACAAGGTGTGCTGTTTTTTCACAATTAACATTTTGTGAAACTTCTCAAAACAAATATTCATTGACATCCCCCGGGAAAATTAGTTAGGCAGTACTTGTTATTTTTAACAGCCCTTGATTCCTCTAGGCCTGATACAATTTTTATTTACACTAGACAATGATTTTTAGGGGAGGTAGTATGGGTTATTCTAAGCAACAAAAATTCATATGAGCATGGGTAAGAGTTATCATAAATTTGAACGATAAATGAGATAGGAACAGAAATAAAAATGCTGTCACCAAGATCAATATGTTAATAACTCAACTTCTGCAACACCTAGATAATGAAATTTGGGTGAATAATAGGATACAAAAAACTGCGTGTACTGTTAACGTTTGATGGAAATACAATGTATAGTTTCCGAGTTACGCAGTCAACATCGTAACACGTGCTGGTTAGTTCTCACATATGAGCACGTGTTATGATGTTGGCTGCGTAATTCGGAGACTTCTCGTTGGAATTCGATTAAATTTTAATGGTACACAGTTTTGTATGGAGAGATTGCCCTCTCCTGAAGAAGTGCGAGACATGCTCGTGCATAGTGGGAAAATCCCTGGTTGCCCAGAGAGGGTAGTCAACTTGCCAGCAGCACCTGTGACATCGCCTGAGGATCCGTCAGTCCAGCAGCTGAGAAGGAAGTCAACGCCAGAGCCACGTCGGATGGTCTCGCCTTTGTCTCCACTACAAGGAACGTGAGTGGATTCATTACCTCTAACTCTTCCTCGTGAGCCACTACAACCTCCGCAGCCATCAAGAGACATCACGATGATTGAAGATGTGAGCTCTGCAGAAGATGATGCAGACATCTCATTAGGCTCGGAATTAATGTTTGTGAGAGAGGACTTTCCTGCTCTTCCTCTGCCAGTGCATTCATCTTTTCAGCCAATGAATATTGCCTGTATGCCTTCTCCAGTATCTGTATCATCACCGGATCCAGCTGGTGACTAGGAAAATTCGTAACAGCGTTGACAGAGGGGGTTTATGTGTTTCTTCTCCCCTTAAGAATTTCTAAATAATTATATCATTAAAAACTAAGGTGAATCATGTGCTTATTAAGCAGAAAGGGTAGAGTAAAATATTCAAACCATGATGCAACCGAGCTGCCCGACATCCTCCAGAAATATCAGGGCGGCACTACTCTTTCTTTTTCTGAAAGTAAGCGAAGAATGATCTAAAGAAGATTTTTCTCACGCCAAACCTCAGATGTTTAAATACTTGATGAAAATAGGAAATAAAATTCCACAGCATGGGTTCAAACCAGGAACCCTCTACTCAACGTGCACACGCACCAACTAATTGTGCCACTGTGGACATGGATGCATTAACGCTATCTACATGACCTTAGGGCTGGTTGGAGCAGTACCCAGTTTGCAGACCGGGACTATCTTTCATACTGGTGTAATATTCGTCTGAAATAAGTAAAGAATGATCTAAAGAGGATTCTTCTCACGCCAAACTCCAGATATTTAAATATTTGATAAAACTTTAATTTTTACCAACCCTTGATTCGTCTAGGCCTGGTACAACTTTTATTTACACAATAATGAAATTTACACTAATCAAACACTATAATTAATACTCGACCCTTAACAATAAAATGCGGTTTTCAGAATTTCGGATAAAGGATTTTATACCTGTGATAGCTATAAAGCAATCTATAGACTTGTGGGTCATGGTAATATTTCAATAATTTAAATTTTGTAAAGAGAAGTTAAATTAATTCAGCTACAAAGGGTTAAATAAACTCTTTTACTGCATGGTTCTTTGTTTGATAAATTTAACCATCCCAAAATGAGATGGAGTTGCAGAGGAATATGGGAAAGGTAATGAAAGAATGGTGTCTTTGTTAAGGTTAATGACATTAGGGTTAGGGAATTAGTTTTCCAAATAAGAAAAGACTCGATCTGCTTTCTTTCTTTTTTGTCAGGAAAGTTACTGCGAAGAATATAAAGGCTGATATCCTGTAAACGTTTATCTTTCATGGCACATTTCTCACAATACCATATTTTCATTACATTTCAGAGAGTAAATTTCTGAAATTGGGTCTATCGTTTTGACTTGCCCTGTGGTTTTAAAGAAAATTCAAAAAATATTTTGTCTTACAAATTTAGTCTCAAATAAATCTTAGTTTTAACGTAACGCATACCTGATATACCCCCTACCCTCCATAATCCTCTGTAACGCCATCCAAAACATCCCCTCTCCCCCTTAAGTATTGCGTAATTTATGGACGACCCCTTTGTTAAAAAAAACAAAAACAATAATTGTTTGTATAGTTCATGTTTGTTTGAAATCATCCTTATATTATTTTCCTTGTGCGTATGTAGGTGCGGTGCTACGGTTAAAACAATTGCCAGGCAATAAAACACGTGATTATTATATTAATGATCGACTAAAACAATGAGCAGTGATTTCTTCTATTGTTGTAGGCTATGATTTATCATAATTAACGAGGGTTGCGGGCCGTTTGTGGGGTAATTAATTTTACTTTAATTAATATTGCTGCAAACCTCGGCGCGCGCGTACAATACAAATTCAATTCATATTGTTGCAAAGCTCGCACATACAAATTGTTCTCTTTTATCTTTCTTTCTCTAAAGTCTGATGTGGTACACGAGGCGGAACTAACAACAATTGTTCACTCTCCTTTGTTAACATGCCAGGTCAACACCTCCTAGCCAGAAGGCCTGATAATGAAAACGTAATACTATATATGGTTACATCATTATTAGTCGACCAAATTGGTAGAAATAGGATTAACAATGGTTGAGTAATGATGATGTAACAATGCATGACGTTTCCGTTATCAGGCCTTTTGTCCAGGCGGTGTTGGCCTGGCGTGCCGCTGCGGAAGCGGACCTAACAACAGCTACGTTCTCTCAGCTTTGTTTACATGCCTCGGATACACAAAGCAGATTTTTAGATTTCAGTTCAGATCGTGTTCCAAGCACGGAGAAATTTTCTCCATGATCCTAAAAATTACATTTATAACTGTGTATTCCGTGAGATTTATAAGATAATTAGCATGTATCTATTTTTACTTAACATTGTTTCACGACTATTCGATTCTGTAAAAATTACTTAAAAATTACGTAAAAAAAAAAAATTACATTTAAAAAGTAAATTTTGGTGAATGTCGTAGAGAGAGAAAGGAGGAGTATGGAAAAAAATCATATATTTTGAGAGGAAAGTTTAATAATCATTTCCAATTAAGTGCATAACAATAAATAAATAAAAAGTCAATTCCAGGAATACATGATGAAATGTCAAGTCCAAGAAACTTATAACAGCTGGGCAGATGCGAAGAAGGCATTGACCTCTCTTGATATCGAACGGCAGACGTGATCGATAGGGGCAGTCGGGCCTCGATCGTTACTTTCGTCCAGCGTTGCGATAACCAATGGTCAAACATGGCACCGTAGATTCTGTTAACGGCGACCCACACGGGGTTTGGTAGGCCCCTTGGGTGACTGCGTTAGGGGAAGATAAATAGTCGATTAGAAAAATATCGAAGCTTGAATAAGAAGAAATTGTTTCTTGCCTAAGCAACTGGCTTATTTTAGAATAGAATTTTTAGTTTTAAGAAGAGTTGAAATTACTTACTTAACGCAGCTTAAAATAAATAGATTAAGTTTTTTATCTGAAGCACAAAAGCTGTATGCCACTGTACCCCTATGAGCGTTGAAGGCAGCCAAGCATGGTTTGCGTTGAGAGCTCTCGTCGCGGAGTGCGCTTGCAGTGCCTATGGTGTCAACCTCCGGGTCCGCTGGGATACTGGCAGTATCGTGTGACGGCGTGGCTTCGTGTTCTCTATCGTTCTCGGAGCACGAGGGGCCGGGCTCGTCGTCGGAATATCGGGATCCCTTCAGGGCAACGGGATCACCTCTGTATGCAAGGGTGCGGCCCGAAGGTGGCACGCTATCGGAGTGCGAAACGTCCTCTCCAAGCTCTTCACGTGTTGGCTGCTGGGCTGTAGTCCCCATAGCAGAGTCCAGCTTCTCCGGGCCTGTGGAGAAGCCCAAAGTAGATGCTGCATTGTCCGTGGCAATTTCCCTCGTGTCTCTCAAATTTCGGGCGTTAGAAGTCCCCTGGTCCTCTTCTTTCTGCGAGGAGTTTAATGGTCTGTAATTGCACTTGATCCGGGTGTCAGGGCACTTCTCGGTTCCATTGGCACTAGTATGGCAATTGTGAAAATTTCTATCATTAATCCAACATTGTCTCTCACTTACCTGTCGATATGAATTCGGGTGACTGCGAGAAGATGGGCGAATCCCTGCAACGCCTTTCGAGCTCACGTTCCGCTCATTTGTCCATTGGCAGAATCTCAGGCGACGGTGAGAATAAGGCCGATTCGTCCGAACGCTACCCTGGCTCTCGTTCACCTTGCTGGCGGCCACACTAGTGCATCCAAATTCGGCTGAGTGATTCGTCCCCGTGGCTCGTATCGGTTCCTCTTCCTTACCGAGAAAATCTTCTGAGAGGCGAAGTCCCGTGCAGAGGTCGTTGAAAAATGCTGTCTGGAGTGGCATCGGTCATGGTCCTTCGCTGTTGGAGCTAAGGCAGATGGTGTTGCCTCAGCAGACGCCTAAACAAAGATCTTGAATTTCTAGGCGTCTAGGCGCACATGCTGTAAGTATCTAGCAGTCCGATTGGAGACTGCGCAACTTATTCAAACGCCTCAAACACGAGCCCCGTTCGCTACCAACGAAGTATCAAAAGGCCATCGGAAAAGTGAGGTGGAAAGTCTGGTCTTCTCCGATGACCTCGCATAAACACTTTGATAATGAAAAGCGTTTTTTAAACGAAGACGGACCTAGCTTTGACCATTCAAGAAGAAGGAAAAAACGGAGTTGAATGGCCACTTTCCTCCATACAGCTGTCAGTGATAGAGGATGACCTAGCGATCGACTTACACGGGCCAGCCAAAGTTCTTTATTAATGAAGGCAATCACTAGAGCTAGGTCCGATTTCAATACCTCGCCGGTGGAATCGTTAATGAAGAAGTGCACAGACTGATATGAAAAGTGTACCAGCCTGTAATGCTGCTTCAATCGATCCCAAATCGATGTTGCAAACGGGCACTCGTAGAAAATATGGCTGACCGTCTCTTCAGCGCCGCAGAACAAACATCCAGCAGACTCGACCACTCGCCACTGATGAAGTTGTGAGAGTGAAATCCGTGATGCAACAGTCGCCATTGATAATTGAATAATGTACTCTCGAAAGCAAAAGATTTCAGTAGCTTTAGGACTGCTACCCACGGATAATTGGGGAAGAACTTAAAGATGTCAGTTGTCTCCCCTGGGTCGGACTGCTGGAAGAACCACGATAGGCGTAATGAACCCCACTCTTGTGGATCCAGACGGCGCAGCATGGGCAAAAATGTCACAATGTCAAGGGAAAAAGTCTTATATAAGTGTGGTTGACGATAATAAGTAATCACTGCAACAAGGGAGGCAATGGAAGTCTATTCACCTTGAAGAAAAAACGTAGATGCGAAAAAACAAAATTCGCCCACATGGAGGGAGGGAAAAGGAATACCCGAATCATTGCAGCCAGTCTGGCAGCAATGAGATATCGCTTGATATCGAGCAAACCTAACCCACCTCTCTCAAAGGGGGTGCATATGAACGCAGCTCCCACTGGATGATGTTGCTGAGCAGACATTCCCCACACACAGTTCACCATCGCACTACGCAGTCTCTGAAGATCTTTGTAAGAAGGCAAGGTGAATAGGCATTTGGATGTTAACACAGGAAGCACATGCGTCTTTATAAACCTCACCTTGACGAACATTGAAGTTGGAAAGCGAAAGTTTCTGTCAAGGCGAGCGGTGCACTTCCCAACCACTTTTTGGCAGTGCATAGAGTCCATAGTCGGTAGGAAAGAGCAGACGTATCCTAGTACTACGATTCGGTCACACCATGTTATTGGGAAAGATTTTAGATAGTCCACAGTCCAGTTCCCAATAGCAATACCTTTAGGCTTGACGAGGTTGATAGAACTCCCCGTCGAAGTACTAATGCGGTCAAAGGTCTCTTTATAAATGCTCAAGGAATATGAGTCGGACGCAAAAAGCACTACGTCATCCGCATAAGCTAGTGTCATGATGTTTATGGATGTGGCTGGCATATCATATCCTCGAACGTCTTGGTGGAGATTCAAAAACTGTAGTAATGCTTCCAGATAAAAATGTACAGGAGGGGGGATAATGGACACCCCTGCCTGACACCTTTTAAGAGTTCGAAGGTGGAAGATGTGGAACCATTAATCGCCACGCATGATGTGGCCGAATCGTAGAGTCCGGAGATAATCGTAGCGAAGGCCCGAAGACGAAGATGACAAAACACTTTAAAGAGAAATAAGTGATTCACTTTGTCAAATGCCTTCTCTTGGTCAAGGCTTAACAGAGCTAGAGTTTGACGGCGTGCACAGGCTTTCTCCATCACGCACCGAATGGTGATTAAATTGTCCGACATCCTGCGAGATGGAAGAGAGCAGGATTGTCCGGGGTTGATGAACTCATCGGCGTAGATTTTAAGTCTTGATTGGAAGACGCCAGTGAAGACCTTATAATCCGTGTTGAGAAGGGTTATAGGCCTCCACTAGGTGACGAGCTCTGGATTCGGCACTTTAGGGAGCAGGATGACTTTCCCCACAGTGAACTCTGCTGTGGTGGAGGAAGGATCTTTGATGATAGAATTCAGTACTTGAACCAAGAAAGGGCCAAGAAGTTTCCATGTCGCATTGTAAAAAGAGCATGGAATGCCATCCATACCCGGGCTGGACTGATGACGGCCGTCCGCTGACAGGAACTTCTTGACTTCGTCTTTGGTGAAGGGACGTGTAATGAAGGCATCGGAATCCTCTGAAAAAGGTCGCAGTGACTCAATCCAATTGTCCGTGGCATCTGATGGGAAGATTGGGTTACTAAAGGCAGACGAAAAGTGGGAGTGGAAAGCTGATAAGATGTCAGAATCAGCATCCACTTCCCTACCTTCCACAACTAACCGGTGACATTTTTTGGCGTTGGCTCGTTGTCTCTTCTCAGCGAATGCGGCCGATGACATATTTCTGACGGCAGCAGCCCAGGTGAGTTTGGCTCTGAGCGCTACGCCAGATGCTTTTCGGATCATCAGAGCGTTGATTTCGCTCTTCACCTGACGAATATCGGTCGCAAATTCCTCCTTAGGGGTGGAATTCCTCAGGAGCCGGAGAATTTCTTGGAGCATAAGGACATGACGACGGCGGCGCCTCGCAGCATCAATCCCAATCATCCTAAAAAATCGTTTGATTTTGTGTTTGAAAACAAGCCACGAAGCAAGAGAAGGAGACACATTGTGGAGATGTTTGTCCACAAACTGAACAAACATTCCCCAGTATTCCTTGTTGTCGAGCAGAGAAACATTCAGGAACCAGTTTTTATTTGGAGCACTACCTGTGGTACAAGCTAAAGATGGAGGTTTCCAAGACCACATGATGGCACTGTGGTCAGAAAAAGAACAAGGAATAACTTCCATCTGTCCAGGTGAGCCAGCAAAAGCATTATCGATCAAAAATAGGTCTAATCTAGATGACACAAGGGGTCCTTGATGGTAAGTGAACCCCGGATGATTTCTATGTGACTGGTGTGTCCATAGATCGAATAATGCATTTTGCTGACATAATTGATGCACATGTCCAGACGAAAAGTTGTTATCAACGTCTGGATGGCAGTTGAAGTCGCCGGCAATGACCACAGGCATAGTAGAACACAAATAGAAGTTAATATCGTCGAAAAACGTCTGTTTCTCTGCTCCTGCACACGGCACATATACGTTAAGCAATCGGAAAGTCACACCTGATGATGAAATGTCTAACGAAATTACTCTGCACTCGCAGTCATCAAAACAGTTCGACACCTGAATGGAAGGGTTAAAGACGATGGTAACAACCCCTTGCCCAACAGGTGAAGATGAGTTTATGAAGATTTGCGCACTAGGAAATTGCCTGCGAAGGCCAGGTAGATTGTAACCTTTCTGCGTGGAAGCTAATTTAACCTCCTGCAGAAGAAGGATATCTGGCCGGTACAGAGCAATAAAAGTTAACAGTACCGATTGCTTAAAATGGGAACCCAGGGAACATATGTTCAGCGAGATGACCTTCATTCAGAGGATTTAGGTGGAAGAGGCTGACCTAACTTTGATAGAGGCTGGTCCGTCTTCGATGACGAATGTGGCTCAGCAGACCTTCGAAGCGGTGAGCGCGTCCGATGAGAGGAACTATGGTGGCTGCTCATACTGCCGTCCCTCTCGGACGATGATGATGCCTTCTTGTCCCTTCTGCTACGATGTCGGTTCTTCTTTTTACGAAGAGACTTGCTCTCCGTACGCCCTTCCGGCTGCGTCGATGTGGAGATGATCGCCGTTGGAGCCGAAGATGACACAGGAAACACCGAAGGAAGATGGGTGACACCCACTGGCTGCGACGCTGGTAGAGACGGAGGAGGGAGAGCTGGAAATTCCTCCTCCAAAGGCATCGAAACATCACCCAATGGGGTTTCGATGTCTTCCTCTGCAGAGACCACATCTTCATCCATCACGACGTCGCTTGATGGCTGAAGCAGGGACGTATCCTCAGCAACCTTTGAAAATGGAGGGAGTGATGATGGCGGCACTAATCCCTGCTCGTCTTCAGTTGGAAGTGGAGGCAAAGATGGCTCAGGTGAAGCGGCCCGCGACGCACGTGGAGACGATACGGGCTGGGCCGGTCATTGTGACTCTGCATCGTGTTCTAATGTTGTCATCTTCGGTGACGGACGAGGCGATGACGTAACTGCTGCGGCACTGCTGTCAATCTTCTCTGGGCAACGATGGTATCTGCTCACCAAGCGTGAACATTTCACACACTTCTTCAGGAGAGGGCAATCTCTCCTGACATGAGAAGATTTCTTGCAGTACCAGCAGCACTGCCTCATCCCCTTATAATACACGAAGACACGTTCTCCATGTAAAATAAGGGAATCTGGAATGTCCTTGTCCAGCCTCATATAGAAATATATGTCGCCGTTCTGGAGTCGGGGAGTATCTGCGTGCTCGGGACGATAGATACCGAGCACTTACCCAAACTCCGACATAAAATTTCGGATATAAGCCGTGGACAACAATGGCGAAATTCCTCTGACGTGGACTGTGAGGTGGCCAGGGTCCGCGTGATAGAAGTTGACGGTGGTGTTGCCAACTTTCACGCACTCCACATCGACGATGCGATCCGCAATTGCACTTGATTTGCAGAGCATTCTCAACTCCGTAGAGGAGAGTCTCTGCAACACCAAGATGGAAGGGTCTTCAGATGCAAGAACCGGCGGTACTCCAGATTTGGAATACAATGCCTTCATAAACGTGGTGACGGAAAAAGGCCCGTCCACCATCAACATGACCATACGGTCCATGATTATAAAATCACAAAAAATAAGTTCACAGGGGGGGGTGAAAGCTTCCCCGGGGTCGCCGGGGGAAGGGCCACTAAAGTCACAATATTATTCACGCACGCGTTGGATGTTTGTTTGCGGCGTGAATAATTTTTAAGTTCAAAAAAACAAAGTCACTCACTCACACAATCACAATAATTCTACTCAAGATCGGGCATGGTCCTCATTCATTCGCCGGCTATCGATTTCCAATGCTCTCTGTCTCTCTCTCCTTTGCCCTGGCGTTTTATTCTGCTTTCTAATTTGCATGTCTTCTTTTTCTCCCAATCGTTTTCTCGATTGTCACTTTCTGCTTACTTCACTTCCTTCGCCCGATCTATTTTCTTTTGCCGGTACTGAGCTTTGTCTTTCTATCTTTTTCTTTCGCTTACTTCCTTCTCCCCCTCCATTGCTCTTCCAAGTTGGATCGCCGATTTTTTTCTTCTCTCTCTCTCCATCGGCGCTCGGCGATCTGACACATTGACGTACATTTCTAAGATATTTGAAATGATGCTCAAATGTAGAATGCACTAAACAGCATTTTTGTTCTGTGAGTAAGACTAAAGTAAGCCTAATCTAATGGTCACATCATCAATGCCTTAGTGCTTATACTAATTCTTTTCTGTTTATAACTCGACAGAAGTTGATATACCGGTGGATGAGTTCCTGTTGCCTTCGCACGTTCTACGTATACGGTTCTGGTCCTCAAAACTTAAATTTCACAGGAACATCAGAAACATCAACCCTTCTGCACGAGCGTACAAGATGATGAAGGATATCTGTGGCTGCTCCATAGGAAACATTCAAATTATGATAATACAGCACGATCCCAGAAGATATAATTTGTCAATTGTCAATGAGGTAGCCGGAGTGTTTGAAGCCGACGATGGAGAACCAACACAAATTGAGTGAGATTTATTCAGTGACTTACCCGTTACCGTTTCCTCATGGAGAAGAAGGCTGGAAGATTAAATTTCAAGAGCCCTGAAGGGACGAAAGTCAGCATTTTAGCCTTCTACTCCTACAAACTGTAAAAGCCCAGGACTGTTCAATCCGGTGTTTCACGCGGGAAAACTTACTCAGCAGTATATTGTGGATGCGATTTAAAATTTGAAGGAGACTGGCTACACTGAGTGAAAGGAAATCAGAAGACTTTGAGGATGGAGGCTTACCACTTGGCTTAATGGATTTCGTTCACAATCAGGCTGAAAATGTTAATATGAAAGTTGGAAAGGTCTGTATTCTACCTACGTCAGTTATTAGAAGCAAACGCGCATTGCAGCAAAACTATCAGGATGCAATGGCCATGGAAGGTAACCAACTTCGGGAAACCAGATCTCTTTAAGATATTTATATGCAATCCAAATTGGACTTAAATAACAGAACAACTCCGTACGAAACTTCGATGCATAGACCCGACATCGTCGCGGTAATCTTTGGTTGAAATTAAGGGCATTTGTCGACGACCTGATTAAAAATTCGGTGCTGGGGAAGGTGGTGGCATGGAGTACGTCATTGAGTTCCAGAAAATAGTTAGGACAAACCAACATAAAATGGTTAATTTAAATTTAAATGAGGTCAGTCTCCTTTTAATGGGGAAAATCATAAAATTAATAAAAACAAAAATTAATAATAAATAAAGTCACCAATCTTGAAAAACGATGAAGGAACTTGTGAGATGGAAGAAAACTCAAAGGATGTAGTCTAATGCAGACGTTGTTGATAGTAGAAATAAACCCAGTCTATTGAGGATGTAGATGAAGTCTTCTGAAGATAATGTTGATAGGGGAAAAACGATAATCTTGAAGGAAGTGTTGGTTTTGAAATACAGATGAAATTTTGAAGAGGGTGATCCGAATATTTGGGATAAAATTTATATAAAAAAACGTTTTCGAGAATATTTCTCATCATCAGTTGGCTTAAATATTTTTGAATGGTGAAAAACAGTTGAAATAAAAATTTAACAATTGATATAAAGGTGATGAAGCTAAGTTGGTTGAAATTGTTGGTTATGATTGTTGGCTATTGTATACTAGGGTGATTGTTGTTTAAAAGTAGTGTCCATTTATTGCTAATCTCTATTGATGGCTTGGCTAAATTTTTGTTATTTGTAATGATATTTATTGTTTCTTTAATTAATCTTTTTTTATAATTTTCTTCTTTTCCAATGATTTTTGTGTTATTCCAATCTGGTGTGTGGTTTTCTTTGATACAATGATTAACTAAATGGTTGTTTTTGTCTTTGTGGCGAAGTGCTCTTTCATGTTCTTTTAATCTTATTTCTAATTGTCGTTTAGTTTGACCTGTGTAGATATGTTCACAATATTTACATGGTATTTGATAAATTATATTTCTAGTGTTCCATTTTTCTTTATTATTTTGACATATTTCTTTGAAATTGATATTTGTGCTATTATTTTGATTGATTGTTGTTTTTAGGTTGGTGGTGGTTATTAATGTTTTAGTAATGTTATTTGTTATTTTTGGTATGATTTTTATGTTTGGTATTTGTTCTAATATTTTTTCTGTTTGTGGAAAATTTTATTATTGTATTGTATTGAATATCTTATTTGTTGTTCTTGTTGAATTGGTATAGTTTTTGTTGTATTGTTTGTAAACGCATCTATTAAAATTTTGTCTATTAAAGTTATTGGATATTTGTTTTTTTATTAGGTTCAGTTTAATTTTTTTTAAATTTGTAGGAATATACTTCGGGGATGTAAGATTTTTTATTCTATGTAAATATTGTTTAATAGTTTTTATTTTTTTTGTGTGTGGGTTGTTGTGGTAAGTAATGAGGTATGTTGTTACCTTTTGTTGGTTTTTCATATATCTCAAAATCTAGATTATTTTCATTTTTATAATGTTTATATCTAAAAATGTGATACGGTTGTTGGTCATGTTGTTGTGTGTAAATTTTAAAGGATATCGTTCTTCTAATAGGTGTATCAATATTTCTATTGGTTTGTTTGTTATGACTAGGATGTCATCTACATATCTCATCCATATTTTTATGTGTTGTTTGTGTTGTGATTTGTTTAGTAAATTGTGATTTGTTTAGTAAATATCCATATTATTTAAATAGATGTTGGAAAGGATTGGTGATAATGGGCTACCCATGGGTAAGCCGTCAATTTGTGAATACATTTTTTCATTAAATTTTAATTGATTGTTGGTGAAAAATAGATTTGTGGATTGTATGATATTTAGTACTTTCGTATAAGGTAATTTTGTTTTTAATTGATTTTTTATGATGTTGAGAGTTGGTATGATTGCGATGTTATCATACATAGCTGTTATATCTATAGTATAAATTTTGTCTTTATTTTCTAATTTCACTTTTTCTAATGTCTGTTTGGCTAGTGTTGAGTTTTTTATTGTGTAATTAAATTCAAAAATTTTTTTTAAATAATTATCTAGAAATTTTGCTAGTTTGTAAGTTGGTGATTTTTTGGTGGATGTTATGATTCTTATGGGATTTCCTTCTTTGTGTATTTTTATTACTCCATAAATTGAATTTGGTGATGTTTCTCCTGGAATTATTTGTTTTTGTTGTTCTTCATTAATTATATTTTCTTTTTTTAATTCATTTATTTTTTTAATAACATTTTTTTGGAATTGTATTATTTGATCATTATTTTCTAATTTGAAAATTTTATTTTCTTTTATGAAATTTTCTATGCCAATAATGTAATCTTTTTTCTTTTGTATGACCATTACTTTACCCTTGTCTGCTTTTGTTATAATTAGATCTTTATCTTCTAAATAAGTTTTAAATTTTTTTATTTCCTTATGCCAATATAGATTTTCTTTATTATTCCTTATTATAGTGGTTATGTTCTGATTGATTATTTGCTCTTTATTATTTACTTCTTCTTTTTGTAATATATATTCTACGTTGGTTATCATATCTGTTAGGTTTATTGGGGCATTATATGCAAATTTCGATCCTAGTTCTAAAATGTTCATCCATTTTTCTGGGATATCTTCATTAGTTAAATTGATGATGTTTGGTAGGTTATCAGGAACTGCTTCTTCATTTTGTTGTATGATTTCACAATATTGATCACTAATGTTATTTGTTATTATTGACGACGGATTTCTTAAGTTATTAGTGACTGGTTGATCATTTTGAGTCGTTGGTTGTTGTATTCTATGGTTATTTTCGAAATTATTGGTAATAAGCCAATTCCATTTTTTGGATAATCTATTTTTATTGTAATGAGTTGTGTTGTCAATTAGTTTGTTTGTGTGGTATCTAAGTGAATTGTAATCTTCTCTTGTCATAGTTTGTGTGAAATTTGTGATCAGATTCCATTTTTGATTGTTTAAATTCGATATGTCAGTATAGTTTTCTTTGATTATTCGATAAAGAGTTTTCGAAAACTATACTAACATATCGAATTTAAACAAACAAAAATGGAATCTGATCACAAATTTCAGACAAACAATGACAAGAGAAGATTACAATTCACTTAGATACCACACAAACAAACTAATTGACAACACAACTCATTACAATAAAAATAGATTATCCAAAAAATGGAATTGGCTTATCTATCTATATATATAAA